>CM059190.1:4044186-4339799 GCA_030323885.1 Branchipolynoe longqiensis
GAGGGTTTGTGTTTGGGTGTGTGTGAGGGTGTGTGTTTGGGTGTGTGTGAGGGTTTGTGTTTGGGTGTGTGTGAGGGTGTGTGAGGGTGTGTGTGAGGGTGTGTGTGAGGGTGTGTGTGAGGGTGCATGTGAGGGTGTGTGTGAGGGTTTGTGTTTGGGTGTGTGTGAGGGTGTGTGTGAGGGTGTGCGTGAGGGTGTGTGTGTGAAGGTGTATGTGAGGGTGTGTGTGGGGGCGTGAGGATTGGTTTGTTGTTGGAATTTTACATCCTGGGAACATCTAAGGTCATATCAGGACGGGTACCGACTTGTGACAGTGCACACTCATGGCGACTTTATGTGTTTTTTTTTTTGTGTGGGGGGGGGGGGGGGGGGGGGGGGGGGGGGGGGGGGGGGGGGTTTTTTTTTTTTTTTTTTTTTTCTGCCCCACTGGGAGACTAGGCCACCAGCACCATGACCCAATATCCCACTCTGTCATATTATCCTGACACTCAGCCAACCAGTCCTTGCCTCATCCTATTAATGTTGAGAGCCTGTCTAAGAAGCGACAAGTATCAGTTTTATAAGTCATTGGAATTTTCCGTTCCAACCAGTGGTCCACAACTGGTTCATCAAAGGCTGTGGTATGTGCTGTCCAGTTTGTGGGAAAGTGCATATAAAAGACCTCTTGCTGCTTATCGGAAAAGAGTAGCGTATGTGGCGGCAGCGGGCTTCCTCCAAAGAAATATATCAGAATGACCGTATATGTTTGACGTCCAATAGCCGATGATAAGAAATCAATGTGCTCTAGAGGCATCGTTAAATAAAACAAGCTTGTTTGTGTGTGTGTCAATTTGGGTGTGTGAGGTATGAAGGCTCTCCCCCTGACACCATCGGTTTACAACCCCACCATTTACCCTCTCCACCGAAGGGCTCCTGCATACATCCCCTCCCCTCCCGCCCGCTCCGTTTCCACCCCCCTCTTAACGCCGAATCAGCATTGCCCCCCTGACACTGGACTCTTCCCACTGTACACCCCGGGCCCCAACACTCTTACGTGTCACTGAGCAACACACAACCTCCCTAAAACCCACCCTCCCCACACCCCGCCCTTTCCACCCCCACCGCAATCGCACTTTTATCTACATTCCCTAACCCCCACCCTCCCCACCCCCACCCTCCCCACCCCCACCCCCACCCCCACCCCCACCCACCGTGCCCCCACTTCCCAGCATTCTGCGGCGTCCTCCATCACCCCACTATGAGCCACTTCCGGTCACCTCGGCGCTGATTCGTCAGGCTCGCCCACGTGACCGCCGAGCGCGCACACTTCCGGCCGCTGCTCTTCCCGGCATGCCTTATTACCGGAAATCAAGTTCGGATGGCTTACTAATAAATCACCGAGAGCTTAATTTATAAATCGGCCAAATAATTGTTAACTTTATTTTTTAAATAACTTTAGGCCTTCGTTAATAGGACTGGTGTCAAAACTATCAACTAACTTTTTGTTACCATAAGTCTCATGATGATATGGTTAGTGTGAATCTTATGGTGCTGTCACATTACGGCGCTTCTCGCCAACTCGCGTCGACGTATGTGATTTTTTGGCACAACGTCGGGATACGTCAGGAAGCGTTATGCGCGCGTTAGGCGTGCGTTGGTATTCGTTGATGACTGGCAACAGTCGGCCATGGTCGGCACCATGCGTCAGTGGATCAGCAAAGTTTTGTTCTTGCGCAAAACTTTCGATGCGCGACAACGCGCGAGTGCCAACATTATGGCAACTTTAGGGGCGCGTTGAGATACGTTAAACACACTGGAAGATCGTTATGCGAACGGTAAGCACACGCTGTGCACGCGTGAGGCTCGTTCCCACATGTTGCGCAGAACGGTTGCTTTTTGTTGTTTTACATCCTACCAACATCTAAGGTCATATCAGGATGGTGCACCAAACTTTTACCACAACGTCAGCCGCGCGCTACCAATATGTTGCGCTGACACCGAAAAGTTTGACGTCTCTCGATGATTAAAAGTGATTTTGCACGTTGGCGGCACACCGGCGAGAAGCATCGTAATGTGACAGCACCATTAGCGAACAAATAGGTTATATTTTTTTTTTCAAATCAAACTATGTTTACAATTCATAGGTGATAAAATTTAATGTTTTTTAAAGCTTCATGTTCGTGTGAATTTATAAGTTAAAATTCTTAATCGATCAAATGATTTATATTTATTCATATAGCGAATGGTAGACAGGAAGTGTGAACACTTATTTGTCTCTCATTTTTTTTTTTTTGGGGGGTACATTAGTTGTCCCAAGCAGGGGAAATCCCAGTCACAGACGACTGGTCTTCCTCATTCCACTGCTGGTCGATAGAAACCCCGAGCCTACACTTTTACCGACCCAAGGGATTTTTAACCTCCCACTCCACATAGACATGGTATGAGAGCAACCGGCCTTTGATGAGACTGTAAGTTATACACAGCGGTGGAAATCCAAATTGGCAGAGTTAGGGGCATGGGGAATCGAACCGCCAACCCTCAGATTAGGAGTCTGACCTAGAAAAAAGTCAGACACTCTAACCACTCCGCCACAGAGAACGCCATGAACTAATGTAGACACATTACATTTTGAAACCCATAGCAGATGACGACTTTTATGTGTGTCGTAAGGGTGATGAAAATGGGAAAACTTTCTTTAAGTATCCTCATATTCCTATAAATCTCAAGCTAACTTTCTGAATCCACCAAAAGAAGTATATTTATTAAAGCTGCATAGTCCGATGAAATATCAAATTTTCAAAACCAAACCAATTATCTAGATTTGATCTAACTTAGATACTGATGCACTTATTAAGCCTTTGTTTCTGCGTAGAAGGCAATGCTGAGTCAATTTAACAGAACCTGTTGCTGCAGAAGTCTATGGTGTCAGAGTTTTGGTAAGCTTGCCAGAACTAATTTTCCATGTTTGCACTCAAAATATCAAAAGTTTACAATTTAAAATAAAAGTAACCTTTAACTAATGTAAAGTAGATACTAGTGATCCATCTAATATATTTATCTCAGAAAAAATACAGAAATTCAAAACCATCGGACTATGCAACTTTAATAAAATAACGATAATTATTTTAATATTAACTTCCGTAGGTAACAACTACTTTAATTTTAATGTGGGCTTGTTTAAAGTAGATGGTCAATTCTAGGTCTAAGAGAAGAAAAGTAGCTGAAAATGTCAGCGTATTCGATTAATCAACCCGGGTCACACGAGCCACTTTTTGGCGCATGCGCAGACTCTATATCTTCGCGTCGCATAGTTGAACACGCTCGGGGTGGAAAAAATGGTGGCTTAATCCAAAACTCTTTTTTGTTGTTGGAATAACCGATATAACTACAGCAAAATAGGATTTAAAGTATTTTATGATTGCATAGTTTAGTTATATTTCCATTTCATTATTACAACAACAAAAAAGCATTAAAAAAACACGTAGGACTTGCACTGGTAGCTGTTATCCTACAGGTACCAGCACAAATGTGACGTCATTTCTCCTAGCCAACCCCAGCCAAGAGGTGGGTTAGTGGGGTCGGGTCGTTTTGCACACGGCCCGTGTATTTGTCGATTTGAAATTCTAGCAACTCGGGTGACTCGAATCGCCCGGGGCGTCATAATCGAATACGGCCAGGGTGAACTACTAGGCTTCCGTCCCTTTCAGGCTAAATGGAGGAAATATTGAGCTGTCCTTTCACTTAAATCATTCTTCTTGCGCTTCTTGTATTGGTTCTGAGATCAGTCCCTGGTTCACCATGGATGGCCGCCTGCTGTGATGAACTTCGCAGCCACCGCCTTCGTGCGTCTGCAGGGCATCTGTGAATCTGGCCACGTCTAGAAGATTGTTGGTTTCAGCTCTCCTTTGTGCAGTATAGCCTTGAATCTGAGGCTCGTCTGGAACCATTGCCAGGAATGTATCGAGTTGCCTTTTCATGTGGTCAACTGAACAGTTTGTCCGATTTCTTATGTTCACTGGCATTATATTAAAGAGGCGGGGGTCCACGCACTGTGAAGCTCGCATAGGCTTGCTTTTGTACCACAGATGAAGCTGCTTTGCTAATTCTGCAAATCACGCACATACGTCCTCGTCGTATGTGGTTTGATGACACTATGCCAGCCTCTCCAATGTTGGGAACTTGTCCTTCTGGGAGATGATTCGCCACGTTTACTCACCGCAGCCAGACGGGTTGGACAAATGGGTTCAGCGACCACTTCCCCTGGGACACGTCATGCAATTCGTTGTTGTTGGTTGTTGTTTTACATCCTAGCAACATCCAAGGTCATATCAGGACGGGTACCGACTTGTGACAGTGCGCACTCACGGTGACTTCATAGTGCTGCCACACTGGGAGACCAGGCTGCCAGCACCATGACCTGATATCCCACTCAGTCACATTATGCTGACACTGAGCTAACCAGTCCTTGCCCTATCCTATTAATGCTGCGCGTCAGGCTAGGAAGCGACAAGTATCAATTTTATATCTCCTGTGTTGGTAGATTGTGGGGTCTTGGGTTCGAACCCTGGTCGAGTCAAACCAATACTTGTTGCTTCCTAGCCAGGTGTTCGGCATAATTAGGATAGGGCAAGGACTGGTTGGCTCAGTGTCAGGATAATGTGACTGAGTGGGATATCAGGTCATGGTGCTGGCAGCCTGGTGTACCAGTGGGGCAGCACTATAAAGTCACCATGAGTGCGCACTGTGACAAGTCGGTACCCGTCCTGATATGACCATAGATGTTGCTAGGACGTAAAACAACAACAAATCAAGTCAATTTTATAAGTCATTGGTTCGACTCGATCGGGAACCGAACTCCCGACCTTCCGCACGCGAGGCCGCGCTCTACCGATTAGGCCACCGCGCCCGGTCATGGGATTCGAATCGCAGATTCAAACTCTTACTGAGTCAAATAAATTATTTGGAAAATTTATACTTGTCGCTTACCTAGCCTGGTGCTGAGTATTACTACGATAGGATTAGAAGCGGTGGAATGAGGAAGACCGATTCTATAAGGAAAGACTCAGTGAGGAAATTTAGGCAACGCAAGAAGTTTATTCTTCAGCTGATGGAAAGCTGCCCTTGCCTTGGAAAGCTGCTCTTGCTGAAGAATGTCTGGGGATCCTCGGAGCTGCCGAGGAACACCAAGATCAGGATATTTTGCTCCATGGTAAAGCCTGTTCTTCTGTATGGTGCAAAGACTTGGAGAACAACGGTCACCACCATGAAGAAAATCCAGTCCTTTATCAACACCTGTCTCAGATGAATCCTAAGAGTACGCTGGCCAAACACCATCAGTATCCTGGAGCTATGGCAGTGAACAGGACAGCAGCTTGTTGAGGAGGAGATCCTTTGGAGATGCTGGAGATGGGTTGGCCATACCCTTCGCAAGCCTGCATCCAACACCGCAAGACATGCTCTCTCCTGGAATCCACAGGGGAAAAGGAAGAGAGGCAGGCCAAGAAACAGTTGGCGCCGTGACCTGGAGGCAGATGTGAAGAGGTCTGGCCATACATGGAGACAGCTGGAGAAGATGGCCCAGCACCGGGATAACTGGAGAGCCCTTGTTCGTGACCTATGTAAGTAAGTAAGTAAGAAGTTTATTAACAAAGTGGGGGGACAGTCGCGACTGGGCCCAGCCTAACGCGTAACACAGGTAAAGTCTTTAAATACAAGTTGAGGGTCGGTGGGCGGAAGAAAATGGAGGCGTGGTCACTTTTATGGCTGACTGAGAAGTACCAACGGATCTCGGTGGGCTGGATTATAATGGTGGATGTGATGCTGGGTGTGAAAGCGCTTAACTCGCGCATGTGTGGATTGGTTGAGGGGGAGGGGGCAACACCAGGTTTTCCATGAACAGCTCAGGTGCGGTGTGGGTGGGGTTGGTTGAGCGCTGGAGTTTTACATCCTGGCAATATCTAAGGTCATATCAGGGGGTGGTGGTGGGTGAGATACTCCCTTCGAATCAAACATTATGTGGGCATTGTGCCAAATTGTCTATGATTGAAATGTCTCCCGCTTAATTAATAAATGTTTTAAAAAAACAAGCGCAAACATGAACCTCAGAAATTACTCAACAAACAAGGCACGGTTAAGCTGGGTTCATTCGTAGACATGCACATAATTGGATTAGTTGTTGGAGTTTTGCATCCTGGCACCATCTAAGGTCATACCAGGATCAGTACCAACTTGTGACTGTGTGCACTCGTGGCGACTTTATAGTGCTGCCCAACTGGGAGACCAGGCCATCAGCACCATGACCTGATTTCCCATGCTATCCTGACACTGAACCAACCAGTCCTTGCGCTATCGTAATAATGCCGAGCGCCTGACTAGGAAGCGACAAGTATCAATTATTAGGTCATTGGATTGACTCGACAAGAGTTTGAATCCCACGATCTACCAAAATGGGAGATGGACGCTCAACTCATTCGGCCATCCCTTCTGGACATTGCCGAAAAGGAAGAATCGCAGGACATTGTCTGTAGAATGGATCCAAGCGAGGCTTCCCGTGCAGAACAGTCGGACCGGAAGTACAATTGCACACTGGTAGAAAGCTGCAACGCAGGCCTACTGGTCGCGCCCACAGCTGTTATCTGGAAAGGCTTCTTTGTTGAGGATAAGAATAGTTTTTTAATGAAAATGTGCAACCTTTGCTGGGTGATATGACTGATAGATCGATGCACCCCACTTGAAGCAGTGTACGAGTAGACTTGTAGGACTGGTGGTGAGGCAGTGAGGCGGTGAGAGGCGGTGAGAGGCGGTGAGAGGCGGTGAGACATGGCTAGAGGTGGTGAGGTGGTGAGGTGGTGAGGTGGTGAGGTGGTGAGGCGGTGAGGCAGTGAGGCGGTGAGGCAGTGAGGTGGTGAGGTGGTGAGGTGGTGAGGTGGTGAAGGGTGAGGCGGTGAGGCGGTGAGGTGGTGAGGCAGTGAGGTGGTGAGGCGGTGAGGCGGTGAGGCGGTGAGGCGGTGAGGCGGTGAGGCGGTGAGGCGGTGAGGCGGTGAGGCGGTGAGGCGGTGAGGCGGTGAGGCGGTGAGGCAGTGAGGCAGTGAGGTTGTGAGGATGTGAGGATGTGAGGATGTGAGGCAGTGAGGCAGTGAGGCGGTGAGGCGGTGAGGCGATGTGGTGGTGAGGCAGTAAGCTGGTAAGGCAGTAAGCCAGTAAGGCCGTGTGAATGTCCCGTTGCCTAGATCACTCTACTACCTGAGGACGGTCATCAAGGCCTGACCCAAATCATCACCGGCGCGTCTGAGAGGTCAGGCCGTGACCCCGGCCAAGATTAAACCATTAAAGGAGCTCATAGAGGATGGCTACTTTCAGAAAATACAAAACTCTAACATTCTGTCTCTGACCTTATGAATGCCCTAACCTGCATTGGTCGTGTTCATCATGCTGTCGGTCGCGATGCGACAAAGACTGCTTTTATTACTTGACTGCCGCTCTTCATTTAGCTCTCTGCTGTGAGAATGATGTTCATGAGTCGGTCTTAATGTCTCTCAGCTTCAGGTTTCTCTTGACAGTATCCTTGAACCGAAGACCAGGGGGCTCTCTCTTTCTGTAACCAGAAGACAGTTGAGAGTAGAGGATCTGCTTTGGTAGCCTGTCTGATGACATCCTCATGAGGTGTCCAGTCCACCGGAGATTCTTTTTGATCAGAAGATCTTCCATAGAGGGCAGCCCTGTCCGTTCGAGTATTTCCTTATTTGTCACTTTGTCCTTCCAGGTTAGCCTCATGATCGAACGCAGATGTTGCATCATGAAGGCATGCAGCTTTTTCAACTGTCATCTGTACACTGTCCAGGCCTCGGCTCCGTATAGTAGGGTGGATAGCACAATTGCATGGTAGATCTTGCCTTTCACCCATATGGACACATGGTGGTTGTTCCAGAGTCTCTGGCGTAGTCAGCCGAAAGATGCGCTAGACTTGGCCATCCTCCTCTGTATTTCAGCATCATTGCATCCATCACTTGATATAGTGCTTCTGAGGTAGGTAAATTGTGGAACAGAGTTCAGCTTGTTTCCGTCAACCATGACATCCTCCTCTTGGGTTCTTGTAGAGTTGGGCTGGTACAGCACTTCCGTCTTCTTGATCTTAATCTTCAGGCCGAACTTCTTTGATGCATCAGAGAAGGTGTCCACTATTTTCTGGATCTCATCAGCAGAGTGGTCGTGTTACTGCATCTTTAACGGTTACATCCTTCTCAAGAAGTTCCATACTGACAAAACATGTGGGAATGTATACCATTTCCACCACCAACCCGCCCTCTGGTGCCAGTTGCAGGAACTACTATCGCGACTACCAGCTCTACCGTGCAGGATGTTCTGTGGGAAAGGTCTTTTATAGAGGATTTCCACCACCAACCCGCCCTCTCGTGGTGGTTGCAAGAACTAATGATATGACATGCTCTGTAGGGAAAAGAAAGTCTTACAGCCCATTTCCACTACCAACCCGCCGCCCTCTGGTGGCAGTTGCAGGAACTAATGTTGCGGGTAACAGCTCAATGCACAGCATGCTCCGTGGAGAAGGTCTATGGCACATTTTAGTGCCAACTTTCCCCGCTGCGTGTCTCTGCCGCCTTCGGGTCTCGTGCACTTCCGATAGTATGGTGTCAGCGACTTGTTGTTGTCGCAGCCCCCGTGACGTCATACATTATTCGTGGCTGCTGGCTTCCGGTAATGGACACTCTGTTTGGCCAGCGTTCGCCGGGAGTCGGCTTTGCTTACAGGCAGGGGCCGGAGCTTGACCTAGTTTACAAGCCGGCGTCCCTCAGGGCTGAACTACAGTGAGGCCCCATTATAACGCGATCCTTGGGGTCCATGAAATGTCATTGCGAAAACAGCGTGGTCGCCGCGCTAAATCGGGGTTCAGTTTACTGGATTACTGTTTGAATTAGCAAATTCTGGGTCCCATGAATCATCGCATTATATCAGAATTCGCATTAAATCGGGGCGCGTTGTAACCGGTGTAGCAGTAAATCGCAAACCCCTGGAAATTACACACCCGCCATGCTTTGTAGCATTTTGTCATATTCAACTAACACACTAGTAAATAATGGTTCATTGAGATATTTGGTGCACGCACAATAAGAATTTGGAATATTAGAATGGTTCTATTTACTGTATGCAGTGACGGAAGTTGGAACTAAAAAGGCCATTTTGCTAATGACATTGTTTACATCACCAATCCTGAAACTTAATGATAATCCCAGGATATTGCTGCACCCCTTTACCTAGCCTGGTCCCCTGGCCTTTGTTTCAAAGAGGTCGCCACCTAGTGGAAAACATGGGTACTGGAACCCAACTACTCTTTACCTGGCCTTTAGGATGGCCACAGTCGCAACATCTGTGAATAAAGGCCGTTTTCAGCACATGTGCGGTCGGAATTATGAACTGGACTATCGCAAAGAGGTTTTCATTAGGATAAAGACTGCCAAATATGGGGGGTTTGCGATTTCCAGGAAATCGCAAACCTCCCATGCCGATATATGGAAAGGGGGTTTGTGATTTCCTCGGAAATCACAAGTGGGGGTTTTTTGATTTACAGGGTTTCCGATTTCCTGCTACACCGGGTCTACTGTTCCTCCCGACAGCAGGCGCTCTAATTTGGGCAATAAAATAAACAACAAAAATCAAGCACAAGCAGAAACACAAAATACGCAGTAGAGTGACTGCACTCATTTATTGCGAAGGTGTCTCTCGGGATGAAAGAAGTACTGACGGCTCCAGACCAGACCGTCGCTCCACCCCCATTAGGCGCAGATCCACTTTGCAAAACGCAAACAGCGAATTGTTGTCAACAGCCAGGGGAAGAGCTCTCAACAAAAAGGCCAGAGGGCTTGAACAGCCAAGGCATAATTCAGTAGGGCATAATATTTTCATCACCATAGACGCTGGTGGACTCAGCTTTACCTTGTTCCCGTGGTCTACAAAAAGCACGGGCGCCATCGGTGTTTTCGGCTTTACCCTGTTCCTGGAGCTTACTTACACCTCTAGAGGCCGGAACTCTGTACAGTCCCATATCCTTACCCTGTTCCCGTAGGCCACAAGGAACAGAAGAACAGGTGTGTCCTGAAGCTTACCCTGTTCCTGTAGACTGCAAAACACAGTTGAACATATGTGTGTTCAGCTATACCCTGTTCCCATAGACAACAAGGAACAATAGAACATGTGTGTCCTGAACAATAGAATATATGTGTTTAGCTTTACCATGTTCCTGTAGGGTAAAAGCAACAGTAGAAGAAGTGTCTGTGTAACTTTACCATGTTCGTATAGACCGCAAACAACAATAGAACCACATGTGTGTTCAGCCTTACCTTGTTCCTGTAATCTACAAGCGACAGTATAACAGGCGTGTCCTGAAACATACCACGTTCCCGTAAACTACAAACAAGAGGACACGTGTCCCACCTTACATTATTCCTGTAACCTACAAGCAACAGTAGAACAGATGCATCCTGAATCTTACCCTGTTCCCGTAGCCCACAAACAACCATGTGCACATGCATGTGTTCAGACTTACCTTGTTCCCGTGCCATACACACTCCACTAGACGAGCTGCGTCCTGAAACATACCTCATTAATATGTTAATTACAAACATGGATAGAATAGCCGTGTTCTCAATCTTACCCTATTCCCATATCTCACAAGCATCACTATAGTATCTGTGAACTGAACCTTACCCCGTTCCCGTAGCATGCACCAGTATCACTCCTAAGCCATACCCTGTTCCCGAAGCCTACAAACACCGCTAAACAGCCAAGTGATCACTGCTACCTTGTTCCCATGGCCTACAAGCACCACTAGAATAGCTGAGAGATGGAAATTACCTTATTCCCGAGCAGCCACTGAGGGCCCTCCAAGTTTCCCGCCAAGCCCTTACACACCGGAAGTGGCCTCGGCGCGCTAAGTAGGGCGGCAGCAGCGGGTTCTCTAAACACCTCTGAGTAGGCATGCGCAGCCTTGCTTCAGCCAGATCCGGGCCCATGGTAACACAATGGACGAGTGGCGCATGCGCAAGCGGAAGTGGGCGTAGAACGCCGGCTTCAGGTCTCGCAGCGGTAAATTGTCAGCAGGTCTGAGGTTTTCTGTAATGTTGAATACCTCAACTTTGTAGTTGTCGCTCCAACTCGCGAGATGTCGCGTGAAGTTTTGCTGAGGCTCTTGGTGAGGTGCTTGGTGAGGTTCTTGGTGAGGTTGTAAGCTGCCAGGTGAGGTGATTCTCTGCACAGGA
The DNA here is from genome assembly GCA_030323885.1 of Branchipolynoe longqiensis. NCBI lineage: Eukaryota > Metazoa > Annelida > Polychaeta > Phyllodocida > Polynoidae > Branchipolynoe > Branchipolynoe longqiensis. The sequence continues at coordinate 4,055,436 of CM059190.1, forward strand.
TGATAACTAGAGCACAGGACGAACAGCGAACCAGTGCACAGGACACAGGACATAAACACAACACAGATAGGACAGCACTATCAACATAGCAGGATACAGGACACAGGACACAGGATGCAAACACAACACACAGAGGACAGCACAGAGAGGACAGCACTGTCAACATAACATGATACAGGACACAGGACACAGGATAAAGGACGCAGGACATAAACACAACACACAGAGGACAGCACTATCAACATAGCAGGATACAGGACACAGGACACAAACACAATACACAGAGGACATCACTATCAACATAGCAGAATTCAGGACACATGACACAGGATACAGGACACAGGACATAAACACAACACACGGAGGAGAGCACTATCAACATAGCATGATACAGGACAAGGACACATGACACAGGGTAAGGACTAAAGCGCAATACACAGAGGAGAGCACTATAATCATAGCAGGATACATGATTCAGGATACTGGATACAGGACACATGAAATAAACACAACACACGCAGGATACAGGACACAGGACACATGACACAGGATACAGGACTAAAACACAACACACAGAGGACAGCACTATCAACATAACAGGACACAGGACACATGAGGTAAACACAACACATGGAGGACAGCACTATCAACATAGCAGGGTACAGGACACAGGATACAGGACACAGGACATAAACACAATAGTGCACAGTACATAGGACACACCACTAACAGTGCAACACCATCCAGGGTATTGAGGATTTGCGTGTGACGTGGGCATCACAATACTCCTGCGTCGTGGTTGGTTATGGTGCTGTCACATTACGACGCTTCTCGCCAACGCGCGTCGACAGATGTGATTTTTTGGCGGAACGTCGGGATACATCAGGAAGCGTTACGTGCACGTTAGGCGCGTGTTGGTATTCGTTGATGGACGGCGACGGTTGGCGGCCTGCGTCAAGGGATCGGCGAAGTTTTGTGCTTGCACAAAACTTTTGACGTGCGCCAACTCACGGGTGCCAACATTATGGCTACATTAGGGGCACGTCGAGATACGTTAAGCGCACTGCAATAACATTATGTGAACGCTAGGCACATGCCACGCGCACGTGAGGCTCATTGCACCAAACTGTTGCCTTGTTTGTTTGTTGTTGTTTTACGTCCTAGCAACATCTAAGGTCATATCAGGACGGTGAGCCAAACTTTTTTTTTTTTTTCTCACGCGTCGATATATGTTACCACAATGTCGGCTGCACGCTACCAACACGTTGCGCTGACGTCAAACTTTTTCCCACTGCACTGAAAAGTTTGATGTGTCTCCACTTTTTTGCGCGTTGGCGGTGCGCCGGCGAGAAGCATCGCAATGTGACAGGGCCATTAGAAGCAGTTTGTTCTACTATCAACTGTATGTAAATAAAACAAAAAGCACACATCTATTCACTGCTACGATTTAATTCTGTTATTTAGAACCATGAACATTCAATCAGGGGTTGAAATAATGTTATTTATGAGAATGGCTTCATCAAAAAGTGAAATTTGGTCAAATTAAACCAAAAATCCAAGTGATATTAACGCCGTCGCCGCATGGACAGTGTTATGTTGTACTATCTATCCAACCATGATGGCCGATGAGGCACGGATCACGTAGTGCTAATCGTTTGATGACACAAATCCTCAATAGTGTTAATAACACAACAACACACAGAATATAGGGTGAACAACACAACAACACCCAGACCACAACACCAACAACACAACAGTACACAATACTAACACCACAAAAGTGCACAGTACACATCACTAACAACAACACAGTACACAGCACGAACAACACACCAGTACACAACACAAACAACACAACAGTGCACAGTACACATCACTAACAACAAAACAGCACACAACACGAACAACACAACATCACACAGTACATGTCACTAACAACACAACACAAACAAACAACAGTACACAGTACACATCACAAACACCACAACATCACACAGTACATGTCACTAACAACACAACACAAACAAACAACAGTACACAGTACACATCACTAACAACATAACAATACACAGTTCAAATCACCAACAACATAAGAGTACATATTACACAGCAATAACAACACAACAGTACACAGTACTGATCACTAACAACATAACCGTATACAGTACACCTCACTAACAACACAACAGTACACAGTACACATCACTAACAACACAAGAGTAGACAGTACACGTCACTAACAACACAACAGTACACAGTACACATCACTAACAACACAACAGTAGACAGTACACCTCACTAACAACACAACAGTACAGAGTACACCTCACTAACAACACAACAGTAGACAGTACACCTCACTAACAACACAACAGTACACAGTACACATTACTAACAACACAACAGTAGACAGTACACCTCACTAACAACACAACAGTACACAGTACACATCACTAACAACACAACCGTACACAGTACACCGCACTAACAACACAACAGTAGACAGTACACCTCACTAACAACACAACATTACACAGTACACCTCACTAACAACACAACAGTAGACAGTACACCTCACTAACAACACAACAGTACACAGTACACATCACTAACAACACAACAGTAGACAGTACACCTCACTAACAACACACCAGTACACAGTACACATCACTAACAACACAACAGTAGACAGTACACCTCACTAACAACACAACCGTACACAGTACACATCACTAACAACACATCAGTACACAGTACACAACACTAACACCAAGACAGTACACAGTACACCTCATTATCAACACAACAGTACACAGTACACATCACTAACAACACAACAGTACACAGTACACCTCACAACAACACAGCCGTACACCGTACACCGTACAGATCACTAACAACACAACAGTACACAATACACATCACTAACAACATAACAGTACACAGTTCACATCACCAACAACATAACAGTATGTAGTACACCGCAATAACAACACAACAACACCCATAACACAACCCTAACAACACAACAGTACACACTATGCATCACTAACAACACAACAGTACACAGTTCATATCACCAACAACATAACAGTATCTAGTACACACCAATAACAACACAAAAACACCCAGAACACAACACTAACAACACAACAGTACACAATATACAGCACTAACAACACAACAGTGCACATGACACATCACTAACAACACAACCGTACATATGACCCCGCAGTAACAACATACCAGTACACAGTACCAATGCTCTAGCAGTACATAGTACACACCACCAACAACATAACACTACACATCACTAACAATGCAACAGTACAGATTACACAACACTAATACCACAACATAACAGTACACATCACTAACAACACAACAGTACACAGCAAACAGTGAACACAGCATGCCAGTACATAGTACACATCACTAACAACACAACAATACACAGTACACAACATTAAGTACGTAGGGCCCTGCACTAACAACACCCACTCAAATAAAACCCACAACACAACACCCACAACAAGGCAGCAGCAACACCACAACAGCAACAACACGTGAATCCACGCCGCATTTTGATCCAAAACAAAACACGTGACTGTTCAGATCGAACCCGCACCCCAATATTATCGACATTCAAAAGATCAGGGCACCATGCCAAACTTCACCACATCATGCCAAACATCAACGAATCATCTCAAACATTACTACACAATGTCAAATATCATTCCACCATCCCTAACATCACTACACCATTCCAAACATCACTACACCATTCCAAACATCATTACACAATCCCACACATCACTATACCATGCCAAACATCACCACACAATCCCACACATCAGTACACCATCCCACACATCACTACACATTCCACACATCACTACACCATCCCACACATCAGTACACCATCCCGCACATCACTACACATTCCACACATTACTACACCATCCCACACATCATTACACCACCCCACACATCACTACACCATCCCACACATCACTACACCATCCCACACATCACTACACATTCCAAACATCACTACACCATCCCACACATCAGTACACCATCCCACACATCACTACACCATCCCACACATCACTACACCATCCCACACATCACTAGACCATCCCACATATCACTACACTATTCCAAACATCACTACACAATCCCAGCCATCACTAGACCATCCCACAAATCACTACACCATTCAATACAATGCCACACATCACTACACCATTCCAAACATAACTACACCATCTAAAGCATAACTACACCATCTAAGATATCACCACATCATTATACATATCACCACAACTTCCTAAGCATCACAACACCATTCGAAACACTACTACACCATCTCAAGCACTGCCCCATCATAATAAGGACTGGTCAGCTCAGTATCAGGATAATTGTGAATTAGTAGGAAATTGGATGATGGTGCAGGTGGCTGGGTATCCCAGTCTGGGAGCACTATGAAACACCATGAGTGTGCACTATCGCAAGTCAGTCCCCATCCTGATATGATGCTAAATATTGCCAGGATGTTAAATCCCAACAAGCAAAACAAACAAATTCCTAGTGTGCCAGGGAAGGGAAGTGTGCGTCCACAAATGAGCTGCAGGCTACACAGCCATCTTTTATTTACACCTGAAACAAACTGCCGCACTTCATCCAAATCAAGTTTGGCCGGTGTGATTCCACCCCTCACCCACCCCCTCACCTACCCTCCCCCCCTCCCCACTCCCTTCCCCCCATCCCCCCACCCCCACCCCCACCTCCACCCCCACCCCCACCCCCACCCCCACCCAACCTCCCCTCACCTACCCTCCCCATCGCACCCCCTCCCCACTCACTCCTCCCTCCCCACCCTCCCTCTACCCTCCCCACTCCCCAACCCCACCCCACCCACCCTCCTCACCCCCACCCTACCCACCCCCTCCCCAACCCCACCCAACCTCTCCACCCTCCCCACCCCCCCACCCTCCCCACCCCCACCCTCCCCACCCCACCCACACTCCCCACCCCGACCCGGTGTCCGCGCCCCCACCCAGCCTCCTCACCCCCACCCACCATCCCCACAATCCCCACCCATCACACCTTTCCAACACCTCCACCAATCCACCACCAACCCCCACCACCCCCCCTCCCACCCACTCCTCCCCACCCTCCCCACCCATCACACCTTTCCCACACCTCCACCAATCCACCACCAAACCCCCCACCAAACCCCCCCTCCCACCCACTCCTCCCCATCAGGCCCCCTGGCGGGCGGCGCGGGGCTGACTTCCGGTTCCGCTAATTGAAGCTTATTACAGCGGGTTAAGCTGTGTGTGCTCGCTCAGCTGTGCATCTCCCCGGGACCAGACTGGGAGCGCCCTGCCCCTGGTGGCGTTTTAATCAACCAACACGACCACCACGCCGCCATTACGGGCTCCGTGCTTAACCGCCTTAGCAGGTCGGCTGGTTGGTTGTTGGGGGTTTTACGTCCTGGCAACATTTAAGGTCGGATCAGGGCACGGATGAGGGAAACCGAAAATGGGACTGCAGTGTGACGCAGGGTGGGAAGTCACTTGTTTGTTTGTCAATTACTGGGTCAATAGACCTTTTCCCAGGGCGCATGCGCAGTGAGCTACCACTCACATTAGTCCCTGCCTTTGCCATCAGATGGCGTGTTGGTGGTGGAAATCCTCGATGAGACCGAGAGTGACCGAATGTGACCGAGTGTGACTAAGGATAAACGCGGACGACCGAGGATGACCGAGTTCAACTAAATGTGACTGAATATGACCGAGTGTGACTGCCTGTGACTCATTGTGACCAAGCATGATTGAGTGTGACCGACAGCGACCGAGAGTGACCAAGTGTATTCGCACAAGAAGACCTATCATATATACCTATGTTTGAGGACCGACTCTTTAGTGCATAAAGCATTTGACACTGTTCCACACCAGCGACTGCTAAAAAGATTGCATGGTTATGGCATAAGAGGAGATGTCCTACACTGGATAAACGATTTTCTGAGTCACAGAAGACAGCGAGTCATTGTAAATGGCAAACCATCAGGATGGTGCTCGGTGAAAAGCAGAATACCTCAGGGCAGCATGCTTGGACCAGTCTTATTTGTGATATCAATGACTTACCAGAAGTTGTACATTCTATGGTCCAAATGTTTGCTGATGATACCAAAGTGTTCCGCCATATGGAGAAAGGTAGTGACTCAGGGGACTTGCAGAATGACCTCAACAACATGCAGAAGTGGTCAAGTGATTGGCAGCTGACATTTAATCCTTCAAAATGCAAAGTGATGCATTTAGGGGGCAAAAACAGCAAGCACATCTATGTAATGAACGATGGTGTGAATAATGTTCCGCTCTCCGAAACAATGATAGAAAAGACTTGGGTGTCAAGGTGGACAACAAACTGACATTCAGCGACCACATCCAGGAAGCCGCCAACAGAGCTAATGGAATACTGGCCATCATTCAAAGATCGTACACATACATAGATGAGGATGTTGTATGCAGACTGTACACATCCCTTGCACATCCACTTTTGGAATATGGAAATATTGTGTGTCACCACTCTACAGGATGGATGCTGAGTCAATTGAGAAGATCCAAAGAAGGGCAACGGAGCTTGTACATGGATTCAATGAAATACCCTATGAACAAAGTATGCATCATTTGAAGATCCCAAGCATGTATGTACTACAGATGGGCCCGGGGGGATATGATTGAAGTATTCAAATATCTCCATGGTATCTACAAGACAGGCAGCCCCCTTATCAGAGACTCCAACACCAGGACCAGAGGACACTCCCTGAAGCTCAGGAAGCTGTACTCCAGACTGGACCTGCGACACAACATTTTCGGCTTTAGGGTGGTTGACCTGTGGAATGACTTGCCGGAGAGTGTCGTAGCAGCAGAGTCGGTGAACTGTTTCAAGTCCCGACTGGATGCATACTGGTCAAGCATTACGTATATCTTGGAGCCAGTGACAGTTGCTACAATCCACCACATCTGAAGAACTGTCTCCATTTCTATTAATTAAGAGCTGCTAACAGGTCCAAGGCCTATTATAGCTGTATCCTATTGATTGATTGATTGAAGTGTGACCGAGGATGGCCGAGGATGACCGACAGCGACCGAGGGTGCCCGAGGGTGCCCGAATGTGACCGAGTGTGACTCGCAGTGCAACAGCCTGTGACTGATTATGACCGAGTGTGACTCGGAGTGTGACGACCTGTGACTGATTTTGATCGGGGTTGCCCGAGGGTGACCGAGAGTGACCGAGTGGCAGGCGGCGGTGGCCGACAGCTGTCGGGTCGCTGTTTGTACTTCCACGGTTCAATATTGTCGCGGCAAACGCTGCCCGGCGCCCCGTGTTTGGTTCCCGGCGCCTGCCGCCGGCAGAGCGCGCCCTTTGACAATGAATTACACTCCGCCCGGGCTTACTACCACGCCGCCCACAGTGTGAGGGGGGGGGGGGAGGTTTACCAGCACTTCCCCGATACAACTAAGAGGATGCCGGCAACTGACTGCCTTCTGCGAAACGTCGATTTCCTGCAGTTTGAAAACAGCAGGGATTCATTCACTAAACCGTCATGACACAACACTAGCTTGGTTCCCCGCCACGAACAATTAGTCGTCAGGCTTGGCACAAAGCATTACAACATCGGACCATTATATGGAAGATCTGTAGGGAGGGACCTGTGTAGTTGTTCCTCCACGCAGCCTGCGCTACTCTGCGGTGGTGTCGTGATTAAGCTTATAATATATACCGATACCGCCATCTATTTTGGGATCGATATTTACATACCCTAAATATATATAATTCAAATAAAACTCTCAAAGTGAGATCCCGGTGCATACTTATTGCACAATATAACAGTAAATCGAGCCTTTGGGCTTAAGTAACACCTTGACTGCTCTGCCGCAGAGTTGTGAATGCGTGGAGGAACACCTACACTGTTCCCAATGATGTAAAGCTTTGTGCCAAGCCTAAGGACTGCTTGTTCGTGGCGGGGAGCCAAGCTAGACATGACTCACACTCCACCGGATTTGGTGGCCAAATCAGTTTGTTTGTCGTTGTTTGACGTCCTAGCAACATCTAAGGTCATATCAGGAGGGGTACCGGCTTGTGACAGTGCGCGCTCATGGCGACTTCATAGTGCTGCCCCACTGGAAGACCAGACTGTCAGCACCATGACCTGATATCCCACTCAGTCACATTATCCTGACATTGAGCCAACCAGTCCTTGCCCTATCCTAATACTGCCGAGCGCCAGGCTAGGTAGCAACAAGTATCAATTTTTAAGTCATTGGTTTGACTCGACCAGGGTTCAAACCCACGACACAACGATCTACCAACACGGGAGACGGGCGCTCTAACTCATTCGGCCATCCCGTCTGGTTGGCCAAATCGGTAGAAGGCAGGCTTCCCGGTTGGAAGGTCAGGAGTTAGATTCCTAGCTGAGTCAAACCAATGATGTATCGATGTGATACGTGCCGCCACCTAGCCTGGCGCTCGGCATTACTATGACAGGACAAAAGCAAGGACTGGTTCGTACAGTATCAGGATAAGGTAACTAACTATCTGGGATATCAGGTCATGGTCCCGGCAGTAGGCCTGGTCTCCCAGTGGTGCAGCACTATAAAGTCGCTATGAGGGCACACTGTCAAAAGTCGGTACCGATCCTGATATGACCTTAGATGTTGCTAGGACATAAAACAACAATCAAACGGATACACCTTCTGCCAGTGAGGCATCACTATGAAGTCTCCATGAGGGCATACTCTCCGTGACTAACAGTTGGGGGAGGGGGTTGTGAGTAGAGCTCTTGAGCTCCTTCCACACTAACAGTAGTGCCCATATCACACTATCTGTAGAATACACAATGACTATTTAATATAAGTAAAGGATCACGAGCACCACATACTACATTATTGCCCCTGGCCCTATACATTATATACCTTTACAGACCATTTGTAATCCCTTATAGACCAGTTCACATTCCCCACCAATGTGTTTTATCGGAATATTTTACTCTTTGATGTTGCTAGGATGCAAAAGTGTAAAGAACCCAGCAGTGCGAGTGTCTGTCTCACAGAGGCAGTGCGTTTTTTTCAGGGTGGAGATTGTTGGCGCGGTTGATCGGTTGCTGAGTGAGGTGTGCCTCGGTGGGCGATAATGGGGGGATTATGGCATGTTGCGTGTGGCACGAGCAACACCACGTGACCTGTGCGAGTGCATGTCACGAGGTGGTCGTTTGGTGGCGCGTCTGTGTGTGGTGGTGAGGGTGATGAGTGTGGAGGTGTGTGTGTGGTGGTGAGGGTGGTGAGGGTGGAGGTGTGTGTGTATGTGGTGGTGAGGGTGGAGGTGTGTGTTGGTGGTGAGGGTGGTGAGGGTGGAGGTGTGTGTGTGTGGTGAGCATAGTGAGGGTGGAGGTGTGTGTGTATGTGGTGGTGAGGGTGGAGGTGTGTGTGTGGTGAGGGTGGTGAGGGTGGAGGTGTGTGTGTGTGGTGGTGAGGGTGGAGGTGGTGTTGTGGTGAGTGGTGTGGGTGGTGAGGGTGGTGTGGGTGGTGGAGGTGTGTGTGTGGGTGGGAGTGGTGAGGGTGGAGGTGTGTGGTGGTGGTGAGTGGGGGGTGTGTGTGTGAGGGTGTGAGGAGTGGTGTGTGTGTGTGGTGAGGAGGTGGTGGTGGTGTGGGTGGGTGAGGGTGTGTGAGGTGGTGGGGTGGTGAGGGGGAGGGAGGTGTGTGTGTATGTGGTGGTGAGGGTGGAGGTGGTGTGTGGGGTGGAGGTGGAGGGTGGTGAGGGTGGTGAGGGTGGGGTGTGTTGTGGTGGTGAGGGTGTGGTGGAGGGTGGAGGGTGAGTGTGTGTGGTGAGTGGGGGGTGGGGTGGAGGTGTGTGTGTGGGAGGGTGGGAGGTGGAGGGTGTGGGGTGGTGATGGGGTGGTGAGGGTGGGGTGTGTAGTGGTGTGGGGGGGTGGTGAGGGTGTGTGTGGTGTGAGGTGGTGAGGGTGTGGTGGGTGGGGTGGTGTGGGTGGTGAGGGTGGTGGGGTGGTGGTGGGGTGGGGGTGAGGTGTGTGTGTGGTGTTGGGTGGTGAGGGTGGAGGTGTGTGTGTGGGTGGGTGGAGGGTGGAGGTGTGGGTGTGTGGTGAGGTGTAGGTGTGTGGGGGTGTGGGGTTGGGGTGTGTGTTGTGTGGTGAGGGTGTGAGGTGGAGTGTGTGGTATGGGTGGTGAGGGTGAGGTGTGTGGGTGGGGTAGTGTGGAGGTTGTTGGTGTTGGTGAGTGAGGGTGGAGGTGTTGTGGTGTGGTGGGGTGAGGGTGGTGAGGAGTTGGTGTGTGTGATGTGTTGTGTGGTGAGGTGTGGGTGGGATGGTGTGGTGAGGGTGTGAGGGTGGAGGTGTCGTGTATGTGGTGGTGAGGGTGGAGGTGTGTGTTGGTGGTGTGTGTGGTGAGGGTGGAGGTGTGTGTGTGGTGGTGTGTGTGTGTGTGGTGGTGAGGTGGGGTGTGGTAGGGGGTGGTGAGGGTGAGGTGTGTGTGTGGTGGCGAGGGTGGTGAGGGTGGAGGTGTGTGTGTGGTGGTGAGCGTAGTGAGGGTGGAGATGCGTGTGTGTGTGGTGGTGAGGGTGGTGAGGGTGGAGGTGTATGTGTGTGGTGGTGAGGGTTGTGAGGGTGGAGGTGTGTGTGTGGTGGTGAGAGTGGAGAGGGTGGAGTCTAGCTCTTGAGTGTAGCTCTCGGTTTGCACAACACCTAGGTTTGTGTTACTCTGTTTGCACCACACCTCGGTTGTTACAACACCTAGGTTTATGTTACGGGGTTTGCACAACACCTAGGTTTGTGTCCACAGTTTTCTCCACAGGTGGATTTGGTTGCATCCCACCTTTTTGTCATTAGGCTTGTACCACACCGTTGCTTGTCTCTTTACTTTACATCTGACGCGGGGGGTGATGAAAATGGGAAATATTGCACCTAGAGCGGGACTCGAACCCACATCTCTTTGCATTCCAGGCCAGTGTGCTAACCATTACACCACCTAGGCTCCCTGATATCACCACACTACCCACACCTACCTGTCTATGCGGCTCCTTGCCTGAGAGGTCAGTGCAGACCACTACACATCTATTAACTGTCATTGTGCTGCTTGGGTTGGGCTATAAAGGACTTCCATGCCATCAAAGGGAGCGGGACTTAGCACAGGCGGTAGAGTGTCCACCTGTGAAGGTGTAGGTCATCCTAACGATCCTGCAGAGTGGACCCATTTGTAGCTTGGGCTATTTTCCATTCCAATCAGTGGTCCACAACTGGTTCATCAAAGGCTGTGCTGTCCTGTCTGTGGGAAAGTGCATATAAAAGACCCCTTGCTGCTTATCGGAAAGTGTAGCCTATGTGGCGGAAGCAGGTTTCCTCCTAAGAAATAATGATATGATTGACATCCAATAGCTGAAGATGAAAATCCATGCGCTATACAGGCATCGCTTAATAAAACAAACTTTCGCTTTTCTACATGCTATCAACATTTAAGGTAAAATTATCGTCGATGACATCCGTGGTCTGCAGACAGTGTTGGTTTGTTACGCTTCACCCGCACAGAAAATATATGTACACACACCAGGGGAAAATAAATATGTAAGGAAAGCACTTCAGCAATACTAGAGTGGGGGATCATCATCATCATGCTGTCGGTCACGATGCGACAAAGACTGCTTTCATTACTTGACTGCCGCTCTCCATTTAGCTCTCTGCTGTGAGAGTGATGTCCATGAGTCGGTCTGGGGGATACATTATGTTATTTAACCAACGTAGACAATCTTCCTGGCTGGGCTGTAATGTCCTCCCACTTAAATGCAAAATCAATAACAGAAAAAGAAAAGTTGATGCATGCGAAGCTATGAGCTCGCTTCCGGTTTTGGGACGCTCTGACGCGACCAGCGCGCGCCCACTGGGTACATGGATAGCTGAGCGCCACCCAGCGGAACCACTCGGCGAGTTCCCCCGACAGCCGCTGGAGGCAGCACAGTGCGTTTTCCCCTACATCCTCATATACAGTGTCATATATAAAGGGGGACCAGATGGGATGGCCGAATGAGTTGAGCGTCCGTCTCCTGTTTTGGGAGATCGGGTGATCTGAACCTATGGGTTTGTGGGATCGAACCCTGGTCGAGTCAAACCTATGCCTAACAAATTTATACTTGCCCCTTCCTAGCCAGGCGCTTAGCATTATTTGTATAAGGCAAGGACTGGTTGGCTCAGTGTCAGGATAATGTGACTGAGTGGGATATCAGGTCATGGTTCTAGTGGCCTGGTCTCCCAGTGGGGTAGCACTATAAAGTTGCCCTGAGTGCGCACTGTCACAAGTCGGCACCCGTCCAGATATGACCTTAGATGTTGCTAGGATGCACAACTACAACAAAACAACAAACAATATATACATGGGTATATGCTGTATAAGAATTATATGAGTATAATAACCGGGAATATCTCTCCTTTTCCTCATCACTCACTCAGATCCACACAGGTAGGCGTGTCCTAGTCATCTACTGCTCCAGCCTCCCCAACCCCAGCTCCACTGTAACCGCCACTTACTGTACGGCTATATATATGTCATGGGGGTGATGAAAATGGGAAATATTGCGCCTAGAGTGGGACTCGAACCCACATCTCTTTGCATTCCGGACCAGTGTGCTAACCTCTACACCACCTAGGCTCCATGATATCACCATACTACCCATGCCTACCTGTCTATGTGGTTACTTGCCTGAGAGGTCAGTGCAGACTACTACACTCGTCCCTCTCGAATTGTAAGTCTATTAATGCTTACAATTACATATATACAGTCAATGCACATACACATTCATACACAGGGTAGGTTCAACAACCATACAGCGCGTAGCTTATACAGATCCCGGTCATGGAACCAGTGTCATGGGGGTGATGACAATGGGAAATATTGCACCTAGAGCGGGACTCGAACCCACATCTCTTTGCATTCTGGGCCAGTGTGCTAACCATTACACAACCTAGGCTCCCTGATATCACCAAACTACCCACGCCTACCTGTCTATGTGGTTACTTGCCTGAGAGGTCAGCGCAGACCACTATATATACATATATAGATATACATATATATGTGTCTGTGTTGACCGACGCTACCGAATTAACAGCAAACACATGACCGGGTTGAGTTAGAGTTATATCCAGCTCTGGCTTTGATATAATATTAATAGTCCTTACTGTTTTTACTGACTGACCACGTTCTCACATGTACAAGTTGCTTATAAACTATATACAGGCCGAATTCACCAGGCAAGCAGAACTCGTCCAAGCGGGATCGAATCCCACCCCGTTAGCCATAGGCCAGCTATTCCAAAATACCAAGTACAGTCAAACCTCTATAAATCGACCGACCATGAGACCGACTTTAAGTGGTCCAATTAGGGAGGTGGTCCATTTAGGGAGGTAGAATATGATTGCAATGGTATTGTTGGGGCCCAAATAAAGCGATCGATATAGGGGAGTGGTCGATCTGTGGAGGTGGTCGGTTAGGGAGATTTAACTGTACAATAATATGTAATACAATATAGGAACAAAATATCATACGTCCACAATAATAGGTGACTTTTGGTTATCGATAATTGTATTAATACCTTAAACATCACACATACATATATAATCCTCCAGTGCAACTGACACTGGTGTACATTCGGTGGAGGCGAGGAGGCCAAAGGTGGCGCCACTGGTACAGTGTTGAGTCTTACGGAGTATAACAATAATGATAATAATTCCCTTGCATACCTTTATACTGACATAATTCGTTAACACATTGCATACCACAGTGTGTACCACATGATGTACCACAATAGATACGACCATATATAACACAGTGAATAACACAATGTATAACACATTGTATAACAGAGTGTGTAACACACTGCATAACACATTCCATACCACAGTGTGTATCACAGTGTATATCACTGTGTATAACACAGTGATATACACTGTGTATAACACATTTCATAACACAGTGCATAACTATAACACACTGCGTACCACGGTGTATACCATAGGGTATGCCACAGTGCATACCACTGTGTATACCACATTATATAACACATTGTATAACACAGTGCATAGCGCAGTGTAATTCACATTGCATACCACAGTGTACACCACAGTGCATACCAGAGTGTATACCACATTGCATAACACTATATGCCATATTGCATACCACCATGTAGCACAGTGCATAGCACATTGTATACCACAGTGTACACCACATTGTATAACACAGTGCTTATCGCAGTGTAATTCACATTGCATACCACATTGCGTTACACAGTGAATAGCAAATTGCATACCACGGTGTGTACCACATCATGAACTATTCACAAGTCGCGATTCGCAAGTTGCGATTCGCAATCGCATGTTGCAAGTCGCATGTCGCGAGTCGCATGTCGCGAGTCGCATGTCAGGAGTTGCATGTCGCCAGTCGCATGTCGCAAAACGCATGTCGCGAGTCGCATGTCGCGAGTCGCATGTCGCGAGTCGCATGTCGCGAGTCGCATGTCGCGAGTCGCATGTCGCGAGTCGCAAGTCGCAAGTCACGATCCGGGCTTTCCCTGACGCGGCAGCTGGGGAGATGCCTCTGTGGGGTTTCCCTTTGGTATCCGCGGGCCGGAAAGGCTTCTGTGACGCGCACTGCGATGTACGTCATGCCGAGGTGCCTAACAGACAGATGTGACGTCACTGAGGTCACTGAGGTCACTGAGCTGCCGCGCGTCATGCCGTGGTACTTACTGAATGAACATCGTCCATATGTCACATAATATTGTAGTGGTCTACACTGACCTCTCAGGCAAGGAGCCGCATAGACAGGTATGCATGGATAGCATGGTAATATCAGGGAGCCTCGGTGGTGTAATGGTTAGCACACTGGCCCAGAATGCAAAGAGATGTGGGTTTGAGTCCTGCTCTAGGTGCAATATTTCCCATTTTCATCACCCCCACGACACTGGTTGCCGTGACCATGATCTTGTACAAGCCACACGCTGTATAGTTGAACCCCCCCAACATATGTAAGTGCATTCATTGCCTGTATGTATGTAATTGTAAGCATTAAAAGACTTACAATTCCAGGGGGACGAGTGTGGTAGTCTGCACTGACCTCTCAGGCAAGGAGCCGCATAGACAGGTAGGCGTGGGTAGTGTGTTGATATCAGGGAGCCTAGGTGGTGTAATGGTTAGCACACTGGCTCGGAATGCAAAGAGATGTGGGTTCGAGTCCCGTTCTAGGTGCAATATTTCCCATTTTTATCACCCCCACGACAATACTTATTGAATGTACATCATATATATATATATATATATATCAAATGATAATTACTAAATGTGCATTGTACATATGTCATATCATACTTATTGAATGTACATTATGTGATATATAATTTATTACTATGAGTATAAAGGGGCGGAGCTCTATCCTATATCCTTCAGGATCCTTGCATGTTAATGCTCCGTTTTATTATAGCCCAGGATATTTATTGTCATATTCGCTGCGGGCCGGTTCCCGCTGCACTATCCTGGCGCCACCACCATGTTGCCATAGGCCAGTCAGAGGTTGTTAGGCTCACATCGGCGCCAGTGTAAAGGTGCCAAGACTTCTCGTCTTGGCTCTTATTCTCCTACGTCGTAGCCCAATTTATATATATATATAATAAAGTGGTACATTATATATATAATAAAGTGGTACATTATATATATATAATAAAGTGGTACATTATATATAATAAAGTGGTACATTATATATATATAATAAAGTGGTACATTATATATATATATAATAAAGTGGTACATTATATATATATAATAAAGTGGTACATTATATATATATAATAAAGTGGTACATTATATATATATAATAAAGTGGTACAGGCAGAAGGAAGCACATCCGGGTCCAGCAATCTTTACCTACTAATTCAGGATAAAAATGATTCTAATAAACAAAAAACCTATAGTAATCTAACCTTTTCTTGGTACAAGTCATTGAATAGACGTGGAAGGGCGTGGTGGGTGGGCCCTCGCCCACGTCTATCCGAGGCTCATACCTCGGGAAAACAATAGTTGTCCATCATCTATACCCAGGTAAGATTCGTCTAACTAATCTATTTTACCTCGGTATACCGCCTCTGGCTAGCCGCAGGCTAGGGAGACATTTACGTAATATAATTTTTATCCTGATATTTCTGTTTTATTATTATTCTATTCTTCTTATTATTATAGTGTTATTCATGTATGTAGTGTACAATCGGTATGACAATAAAGCGAATATGTTGACTTTGTCTCACCTTTGTCATTTAGTTGGTGAGTAATCGCTGTGCGATTCGTTAAGGCTTTTCTAGTCGCTTGTGGTAATGTTTTGCAAACGATCTAGCTGTTTTCCATCCTGCGTGAGCCAGGATCCGTTTCACGGAGATGCCTAGTAATCTGGCCTTAGAGACCATCGCTCCACGTGTAGAGTGCGATGTATATCTGCCTGTGTTGACTCCTGCTAGTTTCAACACAGTCATTGTCCATCTGGCGAGGGTGTCCCTCGAAATGCCCTTGTGTGGCTTAATAAAGCTCACCAAAAGCTGCCTTGAGTTTCTTATTGTCCTTGTCTTGGATATATATGTCCGTATTGCGGAGACTACACATAATTTGCGATCCTCTGTGAATCTAGTGACAGTTACTGTCGACAGGGGATCACCCAAACGATTTGATTTCAACAGAGTTGTTAAATCAAACGTCGCTTCCTTGTTATCAATTTCAAGTCCATTGAGCGACAGGGCAACTATAGTTTGTCCCCTGTGTCCTGTCACCAGCAGAAGAAGCAACGCTACTTTGAACCCTAATAGTTTAATGTCCAGGAAGTTATTCTCTGGCCATTGTTTGAAAAGTTTAAAAACAAGAGACACGTCCCAAAACCTATTATATTTGGGTTTGGGAGGGTTCCTCTGATAAATTGATCGTATGATCCAGCAGATAACATGGTGTTTTCCCATCGTCTGTCCGTTAATCCTAGGTAGGATTATTGATAGCGCACATCTGGCTGCATTGATAGCGCCGTAACCTAAACCTTCGTCTTCTAAGAAACGTAGAAACCGTCCTACCTGGGATACTGTCGGGTTCATTGGCTTAACTTTCTTAAATAAGCAATAAATGCCCCATTTCTTTAAATAGGTTGTATACATTTTCACTGTCCCCTTCCTCCACGCGTGAGATACCAACCGTTGTTGTGTTATCTTGTCTAAGCCATATTGTTCCAAGTACTTATTTAAAAAAGGAATGCTACCAAAGGAGTCGTCGACACGTTTCCGTGGCGCGCTAATGGTCCCTGATGCTTCAGGTTTCCTCGGTATCTTGGGAAGCGTAGGCTGTTTTTGGCCGTAGAGATTAGTTTGGCTAGCCACGGTTGAGTGTCCCATTCGGGGACGATGAGGATGGCTTGTGTTTTCTCCATTCGTATCTTTCTGGCGACTCTGCTAATAATGGTAAATGGGGGAAAAATGTAAAAGAAATGATGTTGCCAAATTAGCGAGAAGGCATCTATGTGCCATGCATTTGGTTCGGGGTGCCACAAAACATATTTGTTCAGTTTAAAGTTATTACGTGAAGCAAATAAATCTATATCAGGCATACCCCATCTCGCACAAATTTCTTTGAAAATTGACCCGTTTAGTGAACACTCTAAGTGGTCATGGAATTCGCGACTCATCTTATCTGCTAGAATATTTTGACTACCGGGTATGTGTGTTATTGTTAACCATACCTTAAACTTTTGAGCCCAATTCCAAATGCGGAGTGCCATTTCGTTACACGGTATTGATTTTGTACCTCCCATGTTTCTGACATAAGCCATAGCTGTGGTGTTATCCGTAAGGATACGTACATTGTGTTTCGGTACTTTAACAAGGCTTGTTAACCCTAAGTAAATAGCTCTTAACTCTAAAACATTAATATGGTCAGATATTTCAGAATCTAGCCATCTGCCTCCTGTTGCTACATCATTGCAATGTGCCCCCCAACCTTGTAGTGATGCGTCAGTTGTAACTGTAGTGTTGGGTTCACCCATTCTAATGGGATTGGGAGAGTTATCAAAGTGATTCAGCCACCAAGTAATGTCGGCTAGTCCGTTTTCAGAAATAAACATTTTCTTTTCAAAATTACCCTTTGCTCTGGCCAAAGCTAGATTTTTGTCAATTTCCAGGGACTTAACGTGTGCCCCCCCATATAATATAGCGGGGGTGTACGAAATCATTATACCGATTAGCACCGCGACCTCTCTTATCTTTGGCCTAGATGTGTCTAACAGCTGTTTCGCTGTGTCTCGAAACTTATCCTTCTTTTGCTGTGTAAGTGACACCGTCATTGCCGTTGTGTTTAAAACGAAACCTAGACACTTAAGCTCCTTAGTAGGAAAAAAGACGGATTTCTTATCATGTATGAAAAAACCCAAATTTGATAAGAGTTTACATAAATCGTGAACTGCGAGATCGCATTGTGTGAAAGATTCTCCCATAATGAAAGAATCATCAATGTATGGAAACATGCAATGACCTAGTTTTGCCATTTCTGAAAAAACTGGTTTCAATAGTTTAGTAAAGAGGCGTGGTGCACACGCCAAACCATTTGGTAGGCAGGTAAATTCAAAAAGTTGCCCATTCCAGACAAATCTTAAATATTTTCGATCCAATTCGTGAATAGGCACGGTATAGTACGCATCTCATAAATCTACACTCGCTAGCCAAGAATCTGGGGTAATCAAGTCTCGAGCTGTTTCTAAGGAAAACATTTTGAAATGTTGGTATTCGATGATTTCATTTAATTTAGTTAAATCTAAAATCATCCTTATGGTCCCATCGGGTTTAGGTCTGGAGAAAACATTCGAAATGAATTCACCTTTAGTATGTTTTACTCTTTCGATAATGCCTTTAGCTTCAAAAAGAATTACTTGTTCATTAAGGTTATCTCTCTCTTCCGAATTGAATTTATATGGAAAAGGGGCTCTTTTCTGGACAGGTAATTGCGTGAAAGGAATTCTAATGCCCTTTATTATTCCAAGAACCTCTGGATTTCTTGTTATTTCTTGCCATTGATGTAAATAATTAGAAATGTTGCCTGCTTTAAACTTGCTTACGTAAGTCTGTGTTTCCTCGGTGACCATTTCAGGGCCAGGAGGCTGAATTGTTTGTGTGGCGTTTTCTACTTGTTCCCTGGCTTGGGGAACTGGGGTTTGGGAACAAAATCCCTTCTGTAACCTCGGTTGTCGTTCCAGTTTGAGGGTTGTCTGTCGCCTCGTCCTCTTCCCCTCTGGCTGTATCCGAAGGATGGTCCGCCCCTGAACGGCCTTCCTCCTCTCCTGTAGCGAAAATCCGTCCGGGTCCGTCGGAAACCGAGAGGGTTTTGGAACTTACGGCCTTTCTGTTCAGTGTTCCTGGCACTCTTATTGTCTACTTCTACTTGCTTGTAAAGGTAGGCGAGCTGACCCCCGAACATTTTGGACTTGTCCAGAGGCTTGCCTTTGATGGGGGTTGGTCCTGAATACACAGTGTATTCTTTGCCGTCATTATCTGTCACTTTCTTTGACCTGGCGACTTCTTTCCCAGCGTCTGTAGTGACAGATTTGAATACATTTTCGAACCTGCGATTCGTCATGTAGTTGCTCGCAGCTGTGAGCAAGGCAATGCCCCTGTCCATGATGCGGGCCAGAGACGAGAACTTATTCTCGGTTTGCATGCGGTTTGCGATCGGGATAATCGATGTCAAAGACCCCAAAACTGCCTTATGGATCAAACATAGTGCAGTTTCGTACCGGCGACGTTCGTCTGATAAATGGATGCTAGCATCCATCTCCTTACTAACAGTTGCCGGGATACCTTTGATCCCGGAAATCTGTTCGGTCAATTTGTTAATGACCTCGGCCGGTTTGAACGTGTTAAAGTGGCCATTAACCGTTTTTCTCATCATGGTTGTAGTACGAACCTTCTTTGCTTTCTTTTTGGTAACTTTCTTACCGACCTTAGCGCCTATCTTGGCGTACACCCCAGCGCGTTCCGTGTCTGAATCTGACTCTGTGGATGACGAGTCATCTGACGAGTCCGAGGACGAGTCCTTCTTTTTCTTTTTCTTTTTCTTAGACTTCTTGGTTCTCTTAGCTTTAGACTCCTTGGTGAATTCATCACCCGAGCTGCTCACCGTGCGGCGTTTCTTACTGTGCACTTTCGGTTTCGTAACCTCAGTGGCCGAAAGCATATCCTCCTCATCGTCGGAGAAATCCTCCCAATCTTCATCAGGAATTTGGGCAGGGGCCGAATTAGAGAAAGCCTGGAATTGTCGCATCTTTTCGTCCATCATTTCGGCCATCTTTTCCTCCCAACCTTTAGGTTGAGGTGGTTGGTCACTGTCCCGGTCGGACGTCTGTTGCGCCCCGGGCTGTGGGGACGGCGGAGCCGTAACCCTCGGCGACGAATCGTAATCCGGAGGGGCTGAGCCCACGGCTGCCGCGGGCGGCATTTTATTCCGCCGAGTGGCCATCGGTTTCTGTAACGACAAGTTGGGTGTTACTTAAACCGGAATCATCTCAAATACACAATGTGTAAGCCAGTAAACTGGGTTGAGGTATAAAGGTACAGAGATACGTGTGTTACAACGTTTTCAGTACAGGCGTGAAGCTAAAGTTTGCCGTAGGTGAATGGTAACGAAACCAACCAAACGGGGGGGTCGATACTTAGATCGCCCACTCTCTCTGTTCCGTACACTTCTCCCACCCGCGGCTACCATGCCTGCAAGTTGGAGAAAATATTACGAAACTCGGAGGTTCGCCTTAAAACCGGTCTGGGGTGTCTATAAAAAACACCCAGAAGCATCCCCAACATCATCCTCTATTAGGATCCGGGAGAATTTCCTTAGGAAATGAGCAACTCGGGTTACCATTTCTCCCTGTCTAAAAACAGGTTTCGATAGAACAAAGGACTATCGGTTTCGTTCGTGGCAGCGGCACCCAGTGTTCTATCCTCAAGTTAAAAAACACGTACAAAGTCCAAAAAGGACCTGAGAAAGTTCTGAACTTTCATAATGTGATGCTATAATGCATCATAAACAATTTAAACTAACTTTCAATTACTTACTTCGTGAATAAGTTGTCTTAGTAGATAAATCCTGTTGGAGCAACTCACAAACGACCTCCCGTTGTGAGTCACTTATGCTAATTGCTGGACCCGGATGTGCTTCCTTCTCCCTAGCCTGTGGCTAGCCAGAGGCGGTATACCGAGGTAAAATTGTACATATCTCTTATAACACTTAATGGCCCTGTCACAGTTTGACGCTTCTCGCCAATACGCATCGACGTATGTGGTTTTTTGCCGCAATGTCGGGAAGCGTTACGCATGCGTTAGGCGCACGTTGGTATTCGTTGATGGATGGCGACGGTCAACGAGGGTCGGCGGCGTGTGTCAGGGGATCGGCCAAGTTTTGTGCATGCACAAAACTTTCGACGTGCGACAACGCGTGGGTGCCAACGTTATGGCGACGTTAGGAGCACATCGAGATACATTAGACGCGCGTTGGAGGAACGTTGTTCTGACATTGTGTGACGTTGACTTTTTTTCCAACGACGGCGAGCGTTCCGTCAGCGTGTCGGTAACATACCACCAACGTATGCGTAATGCATGGCCGACGTGCTCTTGGCGTTTCTCCACCGTTTCTCGACGTTTTGGACGTGTTGGCCGCGCATCTGCCGCTCGCTTAATGTTTGCGGGCGTTGTGCAAATGTTTTGTCAACGTTTAGCGAACGTATTGTCGGCGTTTTGGGTTTGAGTATATAAAGGGATTGGATTTTCATGTTTGACCAGAAGAGCTCAGCTCTTCGCAGATGATGGATGTCCTTGCAAGGCACCTAGGGGAATACCAACTAGGCATTCTCCAACATCACCATAATCTTAACCAATTAATGCTTTACCATCTCAGAAGAAGGAGACAACGTCAACTGAGGAGAATGTGGATGAGAGCATGGATCCGGAGGCGGCGACAGTTCGGTCTGTACGACCAGCTTCTGGTGGAACTCCATAATGAGGACACAGCTTCCTTCATCAACTTCATGCGGATGCTTCCCCAGATGTTCGACGAGATGCTGCCAGAGTGGGTCCTCGGATAACTAAAAAGTACACAACCTTCCAAGAGCCGCTCGAGCCTGGCCTGAAGCTTGCCCTCACTCTGCATCACCTAGCCTCTGGGACCAGGTATGCCTCCATGAAGTTTGGGTGGAGGGTCCCCCACAACACACAATCACTCATTGTGAGAGAGGTGTGTAAAGCAATCATCGCCGAATACATTGACAAGACGATGACCTGCCCCACGACTCCTGATGGATGGCGTGCCATCTCGGAAAAGTTCATGGGGAGGTGGAACTTCCCCCACAAATGCGGAGCACTAGATAGGAAACATATCGCCTGCCGGTGTCCCCCAAAGAGTGGATCCCTCTACTACAACTATAAGGGATTCTACTCGATCGTTCTTCTGGTGCTCGTTGATGCAGACTACAAATTCATCTGGGCAGATATCGGTGGAACGGGTTCGGCATCAGATGCGCAGGTTTACAATGCCTCTGAGCTGAAGGCGAGCATCGAAGATGGTACGGTCTCCCTGCCAGCGAGCCTATCGTGGATGGGCAGGATGATGTACCCTACTTCCTGATCGGTGACGATGCCTTAGCCCTACGCCCCACAATGATGAAGCCGTACAACCAGAGGGGTATGATGCATGAGCAATGCATCGTCAACTACAGGATTTCCCGAGCTAGGAGAGTCGTGGAGAATGCTTTTGGCATCCTGGCAAACCGATTCCAGGTTCTGCTCAGCACAATGCAGCACCTACTCTCCACCATGAAACTGATCGTCACCACGTGCATGGTCCTGGGCCCATATGTATGAGCCAATTTTTAACCGTATCAGGGTTAAGGGCGGGTCCCGGGTTATCTAACCCCGGGGTTCCAAATGTGTCAGGGGGGATGTATGTGACCAAAACGCGCCCGAGTTAGCTAATGTTTCAGTTATTTATAGATTTGGGAAATCCCTCTGCGTTTGTAGCCATATATTAGGCTCAAATATATTAAATGCTATGATATTTAACAGAATTACATACGCAATAAGTGAAATTTGATCAATTTAACCCTAAATTCGAAGCATTATTAAGGCTCCCGCGCATTGGCGGCGATATTAATAGTTCTATTTTCGAATCAGCGAACGTACAGTAAACAAACCGCCGCCGCCGCCAGTATGGAAAGCAACGTCGATGCGGCGGCGGCGATTTGTTTACTTTACATTCGTCGATTGGACAATATGAATAACGCCGCCGATGTAGCTGCTACATTAATATTGCTTCGATTTTAGGATTAATTTAATGAAATTTCACGATTTGCCTATGTACTTCTGTTAAATCTGATCGCATTCAATGGATTTAGGCATAATCGATGCCTAACCCCACCTTTAACCCTCCTTTCGGTTGGGGTTAGTGCAGGCGACTTTAACCTCGCCGAGTTAGTTTAACCCCAACACATACATACGCAGTTTTCGCCACTAACCCGGGAAATCCGCATGACGCCGGGTTAACACTGCTAACCCGGACACATACATATAGGCCCAGGGCCCATATGTATGAGCCCGGGTTAGTGGTCGTAACCCTCCGTCGTGCAGATTTCCCGGGTTAGCGGCGAAAACTGCGTATGTATGTGTCCGGGTTAAACTAACTCGGCGAGCGTAAAGTCGCCTGCACTAACCCCATGCGAAAGGAGGGTTAAAGGTGGGGTTATGCGCCGATTATGGCGAAATCTATTGAATGCGATCATATTTAACAGAATTACATAGGCAAATCGTGAAATTTCATTAAATTAACCCTAAATTCGAAGCAATGTTAACGTAGCAGCTACATCGGTGGCGTTATCCATATTGTCGAATCGACGAATGTAAAGCAAACAAATCGCTGCCTCCAAAGTGACGTCGATATCCATACTGTCGAACATCAAATAAAAATGGCCACCGCCATCGCCGCCGAATCGGTGGGAATATATTACGCCCAAATCTATTCAATGCGATCATAATTAACAGAATTACATACTCAAATGGTGAAATTTCATTAAATTAACCCTAATTTCGAAGCAATATTAACGTAGCAGCTATATCGGCAGCGTTATTCATATTGTCCAATCGACGAATGTAAACAAGCACACAGGGGTTCCCCAAAATCTATAAATAACTGAAACGTTAGCTAACTCGGGCGCGCTTTGGTCACATACATCCCCCGTGACACATTTGGAACTCTCGGGTTAGCTAACCCGGCACCCTCCTTTAACCCCGGTCCGGTTGAAAATTGGCTCATACATATGGGCCCTGCACTACATGATGAGGATGCGATATCCCTTGCTCCAGAATCAGCAGCTAGACCGTGAAGACAACGACCACCACAACGTCATCCCCGGACCATGGAGAGAGGCCTAAACCTGCAGACCTACGCGCTCACGTACCTGGCATGAACACTGGCTCCAGGACAGGAAAGGAGCAGCGGAATTTCCTCAAGGACTGGACCAACTCCCCACCCGGTTCCGTTGAATGGCAGGACAATATGATCTAGTGATGTCTTTGTACTGTGATGTTATTGTACCGTGATCTCTGTCATTTGTGATATTTACTGTGATATTTGTATGTAAAATAAGTCTTAGTTCTATTGGTTTAAATAAAAGGTATCAATATCTGTTGTTGATACCGAACCAAACTTAACATGTCAGTTATTAATTTGGGTGGGGTAGGTTTCTTTAATGTTTTCTGGCCCCAAATATATATGAGTCAAGATCACGAAAAGAGGCCAATTGGGGGAAGTTGTCGGCGTCGATCATTGGATGTCGGCGTCGAACAGTATAATTATAGCTTAGTATTGACAGAGGTGTTGCAAAGTCCTGTAATTTATCCTGAATGTAAAGGTAGAGAAAATACAACAACCTTATTTGTTTCTAGGATAATTTAATATAAAACAAAGAAATGCACACTCTTTAAGAATTGCGATGCTGACATCTTAAATAAACCACCAATTGGCCCATTTTCGTGAGGCTGACTCATATAGACTGACAAACTTACATGTCAGTTTATTAAATCGGGTGGGTGCAAAGGCCTAAATTATAATTTCATAACATTTATTTTTACCACATTGCATTTGTATAATAAGGATAAGTAATGTTTACAAACAATTAGACTCAGAGACCAACATCTGGAGTAAAATACATATAGTTTTATTTACAAACATTCTATAAAGTTGCGTAGTCCGATGGTTTTGAGTTTCTGTCAATTTCTGAGATAAATATAGCAGGATGATTGTTGTAATCTACCGTAAATGTAGTTTGAAGTAATTATAATTTAAAGTGACTAATTTCGGAGATATCTGATGTGTAAACATGCCAAATTAATCTTGGTTTGCTTGTCAAAACTCAGACCCCATAGGCTTCAATAGTAACAGGTTCTGTTAAATAGATTTAACATGCATCCCTTCTATGTTGCAACAAATAGTTAATAAGTGTATAGCCATTGACATTATTATTACAATTAAATATATAATGCTAATCATAATGTCAATTTACTAGAGTGCCCCTTACTTTAAAAAAACGCCTTCTAGTATAAAACCATGATATTAAATCACAAATGTATGGCTCGATTCTTTAAAAAAATTGAAATGTGGGGAAATGCCATTTACATAAGACCTGTTATTCACCAACTGTAGGTTTAAGTAATGTTCTCTGAGTGTGTGAGCACTCGGTTGATTTAAAGCGGGTTTATAAATATATACACATATATACCACACCGAATCAGTCCTGATTGTCTGTTTATGGTGGGGTGTCCATTTCCCCCGCAGGAGCAAACAGCTCCTGCGCCTTTATCTTCAAGTTGGACCCACTTGAAATCTCCGACAGCCCGGACAGATTCAACAAACTCTCCGCTGCTGTCGGAGTGTTCGATTCGTTCAGCACCGCTTGGGCGGAAACCCACGCCCCGATGGCAGTGCTGGTGCTCGGTTGTGGGGGTGCTGCTGGACGTGCTGTTGGTGCTGTCGGTGCTGGACGTGCAGCTGTTGGTGAAGGCATCCCCACTGGTGAAGGCGGACCCATGGGCTGCTGGGGAAACAGAGCCTGTGGCTGCAGTAGCGGTGGCAGTACCTGCGCCGCCGGGTGGGGCTGCGGTGGTCCCATCGGCTGGTGCAGGGTCACTGGCGGGGCAGGCACCAACGGCTGCATCATGTATTGGTTCATGTACTCTTGGCTCTGTGAGGCCCATGGTGATCCTGGTGGTGGTTGGTGTCTCCACTGGTGGGGATGCGGCTGATATATTTCACTGGGTGACTGACAGGAGGACACATGTGAGGACGCTGACTGCCACCACATCGCCGAAGTGGGTCGCCCAGGACACGCCATGGAGGGGGTGGACCTGGACCGGTCCACCTGCATGCGACCCCCTTCATTGTCCACCTCCTCATCCAGCGCCTCCATCAGGATGCGACATATCCCAGCCCACACCTTGGTCACTTGGGCCTTGGTCATGGTCTGCAGCATGTCCCTGACGAAGTTGCCAATTGCCCCCACCACTGTCCTGGGCTGTGCTGCAATGGGCTGCAGGTTCTCCAGCAGTTCCCCCGATCGCTCCATGCGCTGCTGGAGAGTTGCCAGCAGACTCCTGTCCTCCTCCTGCACTCTGCCTCGGGCCGCTGCAGCTGGGAGTCTGGCTGGCTGGTCGTCGTGGCCAAGCAGCAGGTCGGCGCAGGCCAACTCTGCAGCCCCCAGATCGCCATGAGCTGCGTTTATGGTGGCAAACACCTGCAAGACACAATAATAAAGCACAATAAGTAACATGAAAACACATTACAGAGACCAGAGGTGTTGCAAAGTCCTTAAATTCATCCTGAATGTAAAGGTAGAGAAAATACAACAACCTTATTTGTTTCTAGGATAGTTTAAAATAAAACAAAGAAATGCACAACACATTAAGAATTGTGACGCCGACATCTGTTTAAAGCTGTCGGCGTCAAGCATTGGTTTTCGGCGTCGATCATTGACATAGGTGTTGGAAACTCGTAATATTTATCCTGAATGTAAAGGTAGAGAAAATACAATAACCTTATTTGTTTCTGGGATAATTTAATATAAAACAAATAAATTAACAACACTTTAAGAATTGTAACACCGACATCTGTTTAAAGTTGTCGGCGTCGAGTATTGGATGTCGGCGTCGATCAGTATAATTATAGTTTAGCATTGACATAAAAACAAATTGATTGGGGAAAATTAGGTAAAGAATACAAAAAACCACATCATTGCAAATTATAATCCCATTACAATATATACATAGATGCATCCTTAATGAGGTCTATAATGAATTAAATGCACATCATTGCAAATCATAACGGGGGCCTAGGTATGTCAGATTCCGCTAGGGGCGTGTCGGAAACAGTGTCATTGGTAAAATGTTCCTGGATTTTCGCCATTCCGGCCTTGATTAATCACTTTCGCATAGGAATACTTTCCTGAATTTTAGATGACTGGAGAGAACATGAACTACTCTCACCGAATATATACATTAAAATACCAACATCAAAATACTTAGAGCCTACAAAGCTGTGACAATGTGGCAACGGTCACAGTTTATTATAATGGTGAAGCAAGACTAAATTGAACAATTAAGCCGACATTAGAAATGCCATACCTTTCTCCCCTATTAAGATATTTTCAAAATTACAACCGATTTGAGTTTATCTCAGCAACATCTGTTGAAAGAGCTTAAATTTATATTGTTTGTTGTGTTTTGAAATTTTACCTGATCTACCGAATAATGCCATTGAAATAAATACATACCAGCTTATACATTATGGGCAGAATAAAAAACTTGTTACAAAAAACAAAAATAGATTTATCCCGAAGGACGTCTATAATGAATCAAATGCACATAATTGCAAGTTACAATGTCAGTAAAATATATAGTACTTACAGTTCTGCAGGGCTCAGGCCGGTGCCTGACGACTGGACTCAGGAACTGGAACTTGTCCAGTACCCACTGCTCCCTGTCGGTGTGCAGTGGAGCCCCATCCCTGTTTTTCTTCTTATGCAGCCGCATGTTGCAATCACGTAGGAACTTGAACCATCCCTGCAGATAGCCCACACTCTTGCCCATCACTTCGGCCTGGTCCTGCCACAGCTTCCCTTTTTTGTCCGTCCGCCTGTATGAACTCATTCGGACGTTCCATATGATGGGGTTGTCATGCAGGAACTCCAGCATGAGTTCCTCGTCTGCTTCCATGAGAGTGCAGTCGCACCTCCTCACCCTACTCTTGTTTCCCCCCTGCTGTGAGGAGGTGGAGGCGACGGATGAGTGGTGTGACCGAGGAGGTGATGGAGACGTGGACTGCACCTCCATCGTCAGTGCAGGCTGGTTAGATGGCGCAGGAGGAGCTGCTGGAGATGCTGGAGATTGTGGTGGAGATGGTGATGTCTCCTCCACCATCCTCTTTCTGCCTTTCCCTTTCCCTTTCCCGTGTCCCTGGCCAGACTGGCTGTGTCCTGCGGAGCTCCTCTTCCCTGGCATGCTGGATGAGTTGTGAGGAGACAGCCAGACTGCAGCCTTATTTATACCCAAGGCGCGGGAGGGTCGGATGCCCCCGACATGTTGGGAAACTTTCCCACGTGCGTTAGGCCAACGTCGCACGGGCTGATAGCACGCTGGCGCCATGCCGACACGCGCCGAAACGCGCTGGAGTGTTTGTTATTGGTCAGGCGTTGATCACGCGCTCTTACGTCGTGTAACACGTCAGCCGGTCGCTAGCGGACCACTGGAATAAATTTATGCGATCGCTATCCACACGCCGCGCGCGCGTGAGGCTCTTTCCCACACGTTGTGCCAACCTTTTTTTTTTTTCCCACGCTTCGATAAACTTTTTACAACGTCGGCCGCATGCTACTAACTTTGACTTTTTCCCACGGCCCCGAAAAGTTTGACGTGTCTCGACGATTAAAAGTGATTTTGCGCGTTGGTGGCGCGGGCGTGGCGCGTTGGTGGCGCGGGCGTGGCGCGGGCGCGTTGGTGGCGCGGGCGTGGCGCGGGCGGACAGTTAAGGGGCATTACGATGCTTCGTGCCAACGTATGCCGACATATGTGATTTTTGGCCGCTACATCAGGATATGTCGTTATGCGTTACGCATGCGTTAGTCGCTCATTGGTATACGTCAATGTACGTCGATGTTCGTTGAGATACGGGGTCGCGCGTCAGGGGTTCGGCAGGGGTACTTTCGATGTACGACAACATTTCACAACATGTGCATTATACGTCGGCCGTACATTATGTATACGTTAGGCATACATCGATGTACGTTAGACGTAGGTAAGACAAATGTTGTTCACTACGTTGCACTACGTTGCACTACGTTGCACTACGTTGCACTACGTTGCACTACGTTGCACTACGTTGCACTACGTTGCACTACGTTGCACTACGTTGCACTACGTTGCACTACGTTGCACTACGTTGACCTACGTTGCACTACGTTGCACTACGTTGCACTACGTTGCACTACGTTGACCTACGTTGACCTACGTTAAAGCAGTGGGAATGTACAGTCTGCGTACTGACAACGTATGGATAACATAGTCTAACATACGTCTAACTTACGTTTAGTGTTTCTCCCGCGTGTCTTGACGTATGTAACATATGAGGCATAGTTTGGGCGATCGAATAACTTAAATAACATTCACCGAGGTTCTGTGAACGTACCGTGAGCATAATTCAAGCGTTTTTCACACGGAAGCATGTTAGCCATACGTTGGTCATACGTTGGCCATACGTTATGTATACAGTATGTATACATCCAACTTTGCCCCCCATGCTGAAAAGTTTGACGCTTCTCGACATAAAAAAGTGATTTTACACGTTGGCCATGCAGTTATGAGATGCGTCATAATGTGACAGGGCCTTTAGACACTGGCGGAAAAAATGTAAATGTATGTAATGAGCAGAGGTCACACACACTAGCGCGGGCGGGCGTGGTGAGGGCGGATAAAATCACTCCTGGAGACATTTTTAACGCGTGATGCATGATGCCACTTTGCTTTTGACCGACTTTACCCAACTTTGCCCGACCGACTTTACCCAACTTGACTTTACCCAACATGACTTTACCGAACTGGACTTTACCCAACATGACTTTACCCGACTTGACTTTACCCAACCTGACTTTACCAGACCTGACTTTACCTGACTTGACTTTACCCGACTTGACTTTACCCGACCTGACTTTACCCAACTTGACTTTACCCAACTTGACTTTACTTGACTTGACTTTACCCGACCTGACTTTACCCGACCTGACTTTACCCGACCTGACTTTACCTGACCTGACCTTACCCGACTTGACTTTACCCGAGCTGACTTTACCTGACCTGAATTTACCCGATCTGACTTTACCCGACCTGACTTTACCCGATCTGAATTTACCCTACCTGACTTTACCCGACCTGACTTTACCCGACCTGAACTTACCCGACCTGACTTTACCCAACCTGACTTTACCTGACCTGAATTTACCCGACCTGACTTTACCCAACCTGACTTTACCGACCTGAATTTACCCGACTTGGCTTTACCCGACTTGACTTTACCCGACCTAACTTTACCTGACCTGACTTTACCTGACATGACTTTACCCATCCTGACTTTACTCGACCTGACTTTACCCGACCTGACTTTACCCGACCTGACTTTACACGACCTGAACGTAATATTATTAGTAATAATAAGGGTGTAATTCTCATGTCGTCTTAGCTTGGCGGTGCGCATGTTTCCATCAAACTTACCCTACCAACATGGAGTTAGCTTCGGATCTAGACGTGTCATGAATATTCACGCCCATGTGCGTCGCTGATTCCTCATGTGAATTTGAGTGACCCGAGACTTGTATATCGGCAGGAATCGATGGTGGCCCCGAATTGAGGGCGTGGGCGGAGACGGAGACAGAGAGGGAGAGCGAGACGGAGATAGAGACGGAGACGGAGACGGAGACGGAAATGGAGTCGGAGACGGAGGTTGAGACCGAGACGGAGGTGGAGGCAGAGAGGGAAACACAGAGAGAGGCGGAGACGGAGAGGGAGAGGGAGATGGAGATGGAGACGAAGACAGAGGCGGAGGTGGAGACGGAGAGGGATATGGAGACGGAGGCAGAGACGGAGACGGATATGGAAGCGGAGAAAGATGTGGAGACGGAGATGGAGGCGGAGACGGAGACGGAGGCTGAGACGCAAATGGAGGCGGAGATGGAGGCAGAGACGGAGACGGAGTCAGAGACGGAGGCAGAGACAGAGGGGGAGACGGAGGCAGAGACGTGAACAGAGACGGAGATGGAGCCGGAGACGGAGTCCGAGTCGGAGGTGGAGGCGGAGGCGGAGGTGGAGGCGGAGGCGGAGGCGGAGGCGGAGGTGGAGGCGGAGGCAGAGGCATAGATGGAGACGGAGACGGAGGCGGAGGCGGAGGCGGAGACAGAGACGGAGACGGAGGCGCAGACAGAGGCGGAGGCGCAGACGGAGGCGGAGGAGGAGACGGAGGCGGAGGCAGAGGCGGAGACGGAGACGGAGACGGAGGCGCAGATGGACGTGGAGGCGGAGACGGAGGCCGAGGCCGAGGCGGAGACGGAGACAGAGACGGAGGCGCAGACGGAGGCCGAGGTGGAGACGGAGGCGCAGACGGAGGCGCAGACGGAGATGGAGACGGAGACGGAGCCGGAGGTGGAGACGGAGGTGGAGGCAGAGACGGAGCCGGAGGTGGAGACGGAGGTGGAGGCAGAGGCAGAGACGGAGACAGAGGCGGAGGCGGACGTGGAGGCGGAGGCGGAGGCGGAGGCGGAGACGAAGATGGTGATGGAGA
This sequence comes from Branchipolynoe longqiensis, assembly GCA_030323885.1. Taxonomy (NCBI): domain Eukaryota; kingdom Metazoa; phylum Annelida; class Polychaeta; order Phyllodocida; family Polynoidae; genus Branchipolynoe; species Branchipolynoe longqiensis. Next base: position 4,087,426 of record CM059190.1, read on the forward strand.
TGGAGATGGAGATGGAGACGGACGCGGAGACGGAGACAGAGACAGAGGCAGAGGCGGAGGCCGACGCGGAGGCGAGGCCGAGATGGAGACGGAGAAGGAGACGGAGATGGAGGCGGAGGCGGAGGCAGAGACGGAGACGGAGACGGAGTCGGAGGCGGAGGCGGAGACGGAGGCGGAGGCGAAGACAGACACCCATTGGCGGGAAGACTGACGACGTTCGTGAGAACCCGCGCGGCATCGAAGACGAAGACGGGGACGGGGGCGGAGACGGAGGCCGTGGCGGAGGCGGAGGCGGAGGCAGAGGCGGAGGCGGTGGCGAAGGCGGAGGCGGAGGCGGAGGCGGAGGCGGAGACGGAGGCGGAGACAGAGGAGGCGGAGGCGGAGATGGAGATGGAGACGGAGACGGAGGTGGAGACGGAGGTGGAGGCGGAGGCGGAGACGGCTGCGGAGGCGGAGATGGAGGCGGAGATGGAGACGGAGATGGAGACGGAGACGGAGACGGAGGTGGAGGCGGAGGCGGAGGCAGAGACAAAGATGGAGATGGAGATGGAGACGGAGGTGGACGTGGCGGCGGAGGCGGAGGCGGACGCGGAGGCCGAGATGGAGATGGAGACGGAGGCGGTGGCGGAGGCGGAGGCGGAGGCGGAGGCGGAGGCGGAGGCGGAGGCGGAGGCGGAGGCGGAGGTGGAGACCGACACCCAATGGCGGGAAGACACTGACGACGTTCGTGAGAACCCGCGCGGCATTGCACGACACACCGGAAGTCGCGCCCTACCGGAAGTCGCGACCTTGACGCCGTCTGTCGGCGGGTGGGGTTAACGCCACCACCTGCTGCGACCTACCCTGAACTGCCGTGACCTCATAGTGACCTACCTCGACCTCATCCTGACCTGCAGCGACCTCGCTGAGACCTGCCCAGACCTCACCCTGATCTGGTGCGACCTCACCATGACCTGCCGCGACCTGAGCTTGACCTCCGCGACCTCACCGCGACCTGCCGCGAACTCACCATGACCTGCCGCGAACTGAGCTTGACATGCCGCGACCTGACCGTGACCTGCCGTGACCTCACCCTGACCTGGCGCCAAGCGGCCCGCAGCCCGGCCGTAGCCGTCGCCATGGCTCGTCGTTGTCACTTGCGTTCTCCGTACAAACTCCGCCCGGCCACCGCTTATCGAGTGTGGCGCCACCGGAAGTGAGACTGGGAGCGCCGCCGCTGCGACCCAGCATGCACTGTGACGACTGGCATTAAAAGGACCGGGCAAGGACTGGTTAGCTCAGTGTCATGATAATGTGACTGAGTGGGATATCGGGTCATGGTGCTGGCAGCCTGGTCTCCCAGTGAGACAGGACTATAAAGTCGCCATGAGTGCACACTGTCACAAGTGGGTACCCGTCCTGATATGACATTAGATGTTGCTAGGACATAATACAACAGCAAACAAACAAACAACAGAAATGCCAGTTTACTTTGATTGAGTAATTAAAGTTGCATAGTCCGATGGTTTTGAGTTTCTATCATTTTCTGAGCTAGATATATTAGGTTGATCATTATAATCTACCTTACTTTTGTTTGAAGTAACATATTTTAAAAGGCTAACTTTTGAGATATTTGTTAGATATCTAAGTTACATATGTAGAATCAAATCTAGGTAATTATTTTGCGTCAGTAACATACAAAGTGGGTTTATATCTGGAAGAGGTACACGTGAAGGGATTTTCAATATGAGAATGATTTGTGAACGTTATTGTGAAGTGAACCAGGATGTTTATGCCTGCTTTATTGACTATGAGAAGGCCTTCGACCGAGTCAATCATGAACTGTTAATCAAATGTTTACAAGATATTGGTGTCAATGGCAAAGACATTAAACTAATTGTGAACTTATACTGGACACAACGTGCATTTATAAAAATGGAGCAGGGCCTATCGGATGAAGTTATGATTAAACGAGGAGTTCGACAGGGGTGTGTATTGTCACCATGTCTATTTAACCTGTACACAGAGATGATTTTCAGACACATTGAAGATTGCAAGGGAGTGACAATAGGTGGCATGAACGTCAACAATCTTAGATATGCCGATGACAGTGTAATACTAGCAGACAGTGAGAAAAACCTACAAGATATAGTGAATAGAATCAATAAAGCCGGAATACTATTCAACATGAAGATGAATGCCAGGAAGACCAAAACAATGGTTATAAGTAAAAAGACAGATAAACCAAATGTCAATATAACCATAGATGGCACAAACATAGAACAAGTATCCGAATTCATATATCTCGGACAAAAGATTACAAATGATGGGAGATGTGAGGAAGAAATTAAAAGAAGGATAACAATAGCCCGAACAACATTCTCCAAAATGTATAGAGTGTTAACATCAAGTAAGATATTAATACAAACAAGGAAGCGTATTCTTCAGTGTTATGTGTGGTCTACTCTAATATATGGGGCTGAGACTTGGACAATCTCTAAGAAAATGTACAAACGTTTAGCAGCATTTGAGATGTGGACTTATCGAAGGATGATGAAAATATCATGGACAAAGAAGATCACCAACAAAGAAGTTCTCAGAAAAATTAAAAATAAGAAAAGCTTGTTTGCCACTCTACAGACAAAGAAACTTATTTATTTTGGCCACATCATTCGTCAGAGTTCAATATACCGTACATTGTTGAAAGGGAAGGTGAATGGCAGCAGAGGGAGAGGGAGACCAAGAACATCATGGTTTACAAATATTTCACAGTGGACAGGCTTGAATTATTCACAGTCTATCAGAACAGCACACCATCGGGACAAGTGGAGAACCATTGCATCCAACCCTCGACTAGAGGACGGAACTATTGATTGATTGATTTTGCTTTTTAAATTATGATATTTTCATCGGACATTGCAGCTAATTAAAGCAGCATAGTCCAGTCCGATAAAGCATCAGGTTTTCAAAATCAAAACAATTATCTAGATTTGATTCTACATATCTAACTTAGATACTGATGCACTTATTAAGTATTTGTTGCCACACAGAATGGAATGCTGAGTCAATTTAATAGAACCATTTACTGCAGAAGCCTATGGTATCATGCCAACATTATTTTCAGATGTTTGAATTTCAAATATCTCAAAAGGTAGCCATTTCAATAAAAAGTTACTTCAAACTAAAGTAAGGTAAATAATAATGATAGATTTAATATCCTTAACTCAGAAAAATGTCAGAAACTCAATACCATTGGACGATCCAACTTTAACTTGAAAAGAAAGCAAATAGTATTTCTGGAATGAATCAACATGGAAAAGTCACTGACTCAGAAAATTTCCAATTCCCATTGGATTTGATAAATAGAAGATAAGAGCGGGGGCTTTGAGCGACACTCACCCCGCCTAGCAACTGTTGCTAAGCAAGCCCAAGTGATAGCAGCATTTACCCAGCTAGACCAGAAGGGACGGCCGAATGAGTTACAGCGTCCGTCTCCCGTGCTGGTAGATCATGGGGTCGTGGGGTCGTGGGTTCGAACCCTAGTCGAGTCAAACCAATGACTTAAGAATTGATACTTGTCGCTTCCTAGCCAGGCGCTCGGCATTATTAGGATAGGGCAAGGACTGGTTGGCTCAGTGTCAGGATAATCTGACTGAGTGGGATACCAAGTCATGGTGCCAACGGCCTGGTTTTCCAGTGGGACAGCATTATAAAGTCACCATGAGTGCGCACTGTCACAAGTCGGTACCCATCCTGATATGACCTTAGATGTTGATAGGACCTAAGACAACAACAAACAAACAATCTACTCAGCTATTAACCATTGCTAGGTAGGTCCAGCTAGGTAAGCACCTACCCCGCCTAGTAACAGTTGCTAGGCAAGCCAATATAATAGTGGCACCCACCCCCGCCTAGTAACAGTTGCTAGGTAAGCCAGGATAACAGTGGCGCTCACCCCGCCTAGTAACAGTTGCTAGGCAAGCCAGGATAACAGTGGCACCCACCCCCACCTAGTAACCATTGCTAGGTCAGCCAAGATAACAGTGGCACCCACCTCACCTAGTAACAGTTGCTAGGCAAGCCAATACAACAGTGGCACCCACCCCCACCTAGTAACAGTTGCTAGGCAAGCCAGGATAACAGTGGCACCCACCCCCGCCTAGTAGCCATTACTAGGCCATCCAAGATAACAGTGGCACCCCCACGCCTAGTAACAGTTGCTAGGCAAACCAAGACAGCAGTGGCACCCACCTCCGCCGAGTAACTGTTGCTAGGCCAGCCAAGATAACAGTGGCACCCACCCGCGCCTAGTAACAGTTGCTAGGTAAGCCAGGACAACAGTGGCACACAACCCCACCTAGTAACAGGTACTAGGTAAGCCAGGACAACAGTGGCATCCACCCCCGCCTAGTAACTGTTGCTGGGCAAGCCATGATAACAGTGGCACCCACCCGCGCCTAGTAACCATTGCTAGGCAAGCCAGGATAAAAGCGCACCCACCCCGGCCTAGTAACCGTTGCTAAGCATGCCATCAGCGACACCCATCCCGCCTTGTAGCCATTGCTAGGTGACACAGACAACAGCGGCAGGCACGCTCCCTGCCTTGCAACCATTGGAAGGCAGACTCAGACGTCTCCGTCTTGCTTTAATCAACGCAATCTAAGCGCCATTACCGCGTGATTAACAACAATTATTGAGGTATTTTTAGTTAGCTCTTTCCGGACAAGATTATGTTTTATGAGCCGATGTAGGACTCGGCCTGAAACCCACTCCACTGGCAGTGACGTCACAGTGGGACTGTCACTGACGTCACAGTGGAACTGGGTCTGCACCACGTGACCTCCTCAGGGTCGGGTGCCTCACACAATGAAATCCGCTCTTCTTTTTTTTCTTTTAAGATTTCTACTGCTTATAATGGATAAGTCTGAATAGACTTGCTTTCACCATTAGACAGTTTGTCGATAAAAAGCCCGAGCCTACACTTTTACCGACCCAAGGGATTTTTAACCTCCCACACCACATAGACATGGTATGAGAGTAACCGGCCTTTGATGACGCTGTAAGTTATACACAGCGGTGGAAATCCAAATTGGCAGAGGTGTGGGGGGTGGGAGGGAGAGAGGGAATCGAACCACCGACCTTCAGATTAGGAGTCCGACCTCGAAAAAAAGTCAGACACTCTAACCACTCTGCCACAGAGAACACCACGGTTCTCCTCATTTTAGGAGGGTAGACGAACGCATACTTAGGGTGGTACTGTACTTTCCCGTTAATTAATTAATTCTTTTTTGTATGTGTGCATTAGTTGATTAAGGAGGGGAAATTTCAATTGTGAAAAAATAGGTTTTCCTCATTGCACTGCAACTTGCCATATCCTAGTAACGCAGAGCGCAAGGATAGGTAGTGAGAAGTATTCATTTTAAAGTCATTGGTTTGACTCAGCCAGGGTTCGAACCCGAGAGATTCGAAACCCACGACCTAACAGAATGGGAGGCGGATGCTCAACTCATTCAGCCATCGCATCTGGTCACTAATTCGGCCATCGCGTCTAATCATATTGTTTTGGCGGTGATGAAAATGGGAAATATTACGCCTTTACCAGGAATGCGGGTATGCAAGTATAGCAATACCTCAGGGAGGTATTGCAGGTATAGCAATACCTCAGGGAGTTTGACGCCCCTGCCTTGCAGAGTTGTAAACCACTGCCTTGTGGTACAGGTTCTTGACAGAACTGAAGGCTAAGGGAGCAAACCCTTAACAGAAACTGTGGCAGCATTAAGGGCGGTTGATGTATGGAACTCCCAACATCCCCCGACCAGCCACTGCAGGGACGAATAGTTTTGCGCCTGTGTGTACATGTTCTTGCCGGTGTGAAACCTCTATTTGCTCCCGGAGAGAGTGCCGCTGGTAACTTGCAAAAGCCAGAAAGAGAGGGCACCCTCGTCTCCGGTTCAAGGATACCATCAAGAGAAACCTGAAGCTGAGAGACATTAAGACCGACTCATGGACGCAACTCTCACAGCAGAGAGCTAAATGGAGAGCGGCAGTCAAGTAATGAAAGCAGTCTTTGTCGCATTGCGACTGACAGCATGATGATGATGATGATGATGACCAGGAATCGAACAGACATCTTTTGCACAACGGACTAGTGCGCTAACCATTACAGAGTTACTAAGTAAGCATGACAGAGAACTATGGATGCCGATAAGTTCAACTACTTTCATCACGAAAATAGCGGGGTCACACTAAATTGGGGACCAGACGGGATGGCCGAATGAGTTAGAGCGTCCGTCTCACGTGCTGGTAGATTGTGGGTTCGAACCCTGGTCGAGTCAAACCAATGACTTAAAAATTGATACTTGTCGCTTCCTAGGCAGGCACTCGGCATTATTAGGACAGGGCAAGGACTGGTGTGCTCAGTGTCAGGATAATGTGACTGAGTGGGATACCAGGTCATGGTGTGGGGGGCCTGGTTTCCCAGTATAAAGTTGCCATGAGCACTATAAAGTCGCCATGAGTGCGCACTGTCACAAGTCGGTACCCGTCCTGATATGACCTTAGATGTTGCTAGGATGTAAAACAACAACAAACAAACTAAATTGGGGTTCAGTTTACTGAATTATCTTTGAAATAGTAGGCGATGTACAGTACTTATAAACAAACGGTGCCCTGGGGGGTATGCTTTATGTGGTTTTACATCCTAACAACATGCAGGGTAATGAAGTCAGTGTTTCTGGAAGGTGGAGCAGCGTGAGTGGTGTCTGACTGACCTAGTTACCTGAGTCTACTTCCCACTGAGCAGTAAACAAAAGTAACGCCTGTTTTATTTAACGACACTTCCAGAGCGCATTGATTTTTTGTATTGTATCATCAGCTTTTGGACGTCACACCTATGGTCATCCAGACATATTTCTCTGGAGGAAACCCACTGCCGGCACATAGACTATGCTTTCCGATAAGCAGTAAGGGGTCCTTTATACACACTTTCCCACATACAGGACGGCATATACCACAGCCTTGAATGAACCAGCTGTGGACCACTGGAATGAATGGAAAATAATCCAAACTGCAAATGGGTCCACTGAGCAGAATCGATAGGATGACCAGCACCGTTGCAGGTAGACACGCTACCGCCTGAGCTACGTCCCGCTCCCTCGCAATCGGTTCAAAAGTCAAGCGCTCCTATTTTCGTCATTCAACAAAAAATAGTGTTTGAGAGAGCTTAGCCTCACTCCCGCTGTGACTGAAGCGGGTGAGCTGTCAATCACTCAGTGACGGGGGAGCAAAGACTGTCTCATCGGATTGTGTTGCTAAGAAGAAATCTGTGGCGCGTTGCAGAGTGGAGTGGTTTGGTTTGGTTTGGTTGTTGGAGTTTTACATTCTGACAACATCTAAGGTCATATCAGGACGGGTACCAACTTGTGACAGTGCGCAGTCATGGTGACTTCATGGTGACTTTATAGTGCTGCCCCACTGGGAGACGAGGCCACCAGCACCTTGACCTGATATCCCACTCAGTCACATTATCCTGTCACTGAGCTAGGTTTAGTAGGAAACGACAAGTATTAATCTTTAAGTCATTGCTTTCGGTTGATTGTTGGAGTTTTGCGTCCTGGCAACATCTCAAGTTATATCAGGTACCGACATATGACAGTGCGTTATATTACAGCCTAGGGTACTTATTGTGACGAGACACAGTTTGTCTAGTTCCATCATTCCATCGCTCCATCGTTCCATCGTTCCATCGTTCCATCGTTCCATCGTTCCATAGTTCCATCGTTCCATCGTTCCATCGTTCCATAGTTCCATCGTTCCATCGTTCCATCGTTCCATAGTTCCATTGCTCAATCGCTCCATCGTTCCATCGTTCCATCGTTCCATCGTTCCATCGTTCCATCGTTCCATCGTTCCATGGCTCGATGGCTCGATGGCTCGATGGTTCGATGGCTCGATGGTTCGATGGTTCGATGGTTCGATGGTTCGATGGTTCGATGCTTCGATGGTTGGGTGGTTGGGTGGTTGGGTGGTTGGGTGGTTGGGTGTTTGGGTGGTTGGGTGGTTTGGTGGTTGGGTGGTTGGGTGGTTGGGTGGTTGGGTGGTTGGGTGGTTGGGTGTTGGGTGTTGGTGGTTGGGTGTTGGGTGGTGATGGTTGGGTGTTGGGTGTTAGTGGTTGGGTGTTGGGTGGTTGGTGTTGGGTGGTTGGGTGGTTGGGTGGTTGGGTGGTTGGGTGGTTGGGTGGTCGGGTGGTCGGGTGGTCGGGTGGTCGGGTGGTCGGGTGGTCGGGTGGTCGGGTGGTCGGGTGGTCGGGTGGTCGGGTGGTCGGGTGGTCGGGTGGTCGGGTGGTTGGGTGGTTGGGTGGTTGGGTGGTTGGGTGGTTGGGTGGTTGGGTGGTTGGGTGGTTCGTGGTTCCGTGGTTCCGTGGTTCCGTGGTTCCGTGGTTCCGTGGTTCCATGGTTCCATGGTTCCATAGTTCCATTCTGAGTGCAACGAGTGTCGCTTCTTACTTTACTCGCAGATCTTTGTTCAGCTCCGCCTCATGATTAGTCGTTAACCTAATTATTATCTAATCAGGTCAACTCCGACCAATGCGATCGGTGCGCCACCGTGCGGCGGGTATCAGTACCAACGCCCCCCACCCCAATGACGCCCCTTGTGGGGTAATGTGTCATTATGGTGCCGTGCGGGGCATGGTGTCAACTGGTGTCAGAGGCTATCGGCGCCGCAGTGTGTGGTCACGTGATCCTAGATGGACACAGCGGAAATCCTGCCAACAGTGGAGAGGTGGCGCCCCCTGCAGGCAGCGTCCCACAATAACACCACCAGTGGTGTTTCTGACATGATCCGTGAGAACACCGATGCTGCCTGGTTGGTTATTGGAGCGTTACTTCCTGCCAACATCTAAGGTCATACCAGGACGGGTACCGACGACTTGTGACAGACTTTATAGTGCTGCCCCACTGGGAGACCAGGCTACCGGCACCATGACCTGATATCCCACTCAGTAACATTATCCTGACACTGAGCCAACCAGTCCTTGCCCTATCTTGCCGAGTGCCTGGCTAGTAAGCAACAAGTATCAATTTTTAAGTCCCCTGTGCTGGGAGAGTGGACTGGGTTGTACCATGGTTGGGTGAGTGGCAGGTGGGGTCCCACCTGTGCTGGGAGAGTGGGACGATGTGCACCATGGTTGGGTGACTGGGAGGTGGGGTCCCACCTGTGTTGGGAGAGTGGGAAGATGTGCACCATGGTTAGGTGGTGGGAGGTGGGGTCCCACCTGTGTTGGGAGAGTGGCAGGGTGTGCGTCATGGTTAGGTGGTGGGAGGTGGGGTCCCACCTGTGTTGGGAGGGAGTGTGGAGGTGGTGGTGCACCACCTGTGTTGGGAGTGGGAGTGTGCACCATGTTGGTGGTGGAGTGGGTCCCACCTGTGTTGGGAGAGTGGGAGTGTGTGCACCATGGTTAGGTGGTGGGAGGTGGGGTCCCACCTGTGTTGGGAGAGTGGGACGATGTGCACCATGGTTAGGTGGTGGGAGGTGGGGTCCCACCTGTGTTGGGAGAGTGGGACGATGTGCACCATGGTTAGGTGGTGGGAGGTGGGGTCCCACCTGTGTTGGGAGAGTGGGAAGATGTGCACCATGGTTAGGTGGTGGGAGGTGGGGTTCCACCTGTGTTGGGAGAGTGGGATGGTGTGCACCATGGTTGGGATGTGCACCATGGTTAGGTGGTGGGAGGTGGGGTCCCACCTGTGTTGGGAGAGTGGGAAGATGTGCACCATGGTTGGGTGAGTGGCAGGTGGGGTCCCACCTGTGCTGGGAGAGTGGGAGGGTGTGCACCGTGGTTGGGTGAGTGGCAGGTGGGCTCCCACCTGTGATGGGAGAGTGGGATGGTGTGCACCATGGTTGGGTGAGTGGTAGGTGGGGTCCCACCAGTGCTGGGAGAGTGGAAAATGTGCACCATGGTTGGGTGAGTGGCAGGTGGGGTCCCACCTGTGCTGGGAGAGTGGGAAAATGTGCACCATGGTTGGGATGTGCACCATGGTTGGGTGAGTGGCAGGTGGGCTCCCACCTGTGTTGGGAGAGTGGGAGTGTGTGCAGCATGGTGTGGTCCCTAAATGATGTCGCTGGGTGCAGAGAGCAGCTCTGCCCGCATATTTAGGTAGGACAGTACCAGTCACTCGGGACCTAGATGACATTTCAGTTAATTGCGTCCAGAGAACAATAACATCTTCACGCAAAGAATGCCTCCATTATCGACCAGTTGTAGCCGGGCTCAACGGCCCCGCATCTCTGCTCTCATCTGTCTTGTCTGTCTTGTCTGTCTTGTCTGTCTTGTCTGTCTTGTCTGTTTTGTCTGTCCTAAGTCTTTTCTGTCTTTTCTGTCTTATCCCTCATATCTGTCTTATCTGTCTTATATGACTCATCTGTCTTATCTGTCTTATCTGTCTCGTCTGTCTTATCTGTCTCATCTGTCTTATCTGTCTCGTCTGTTTAACCTGTCTTATATGTCTCATCTGTCTTATCTGTATTATCTGTATTATCTGTATTATCTGCCTTATCTGTTACGGCTATCTTATCTGTTTTATCTGTCGTATCTGTCTCATCTGTCTTATCTGTCTCGTCTCTATTATTTGTCTTATCTGTCTCATCTGTATTATCTGTCGTATCTGTCTTATCTGCCTTATCTGTCTCATCTGTCTCATCTATCTAATCTGTCTTATCTGTCTTATATTTCTTGTCTGTCTTATCTGTCTTATCTGTCTTGTCTGTGTTGTCTGTTTTATATGTGTTATCTGTATTATATGTATTGCACGTATTATATATTATATGTATTATCTCTATTATCTGCGTTTTATGTATTACATGTAGTATCTGTATTATCTGTGTTATTTGTATTATATGCATGATATGTATAATATGTATTATATGTATTATATGTATTATACATATTATATGTATTATCTGTATCATATATTTTATATGTATTATATGTATGATATGTATTATATGTATTATCTGTTTTATCTGTATTATGTGTATTATTTGCATTATATGTATTATATTTATTATATGTATTATCTGTATCATATATTTTATATGTATTATCTGGGGTATAACTAGTTATGCTAATATTATTTAGGCTGTAGGGGGCCCCTATTGTGAGGCGGCTGGCTGGGGGCTGGTCGCTGTGCCACCTGTACTCCCCCGTCTCTTCGTTCGCTAAGATGCAGGCCAATCAGGAGGAAGATTTGCGGGGAAGCCATTTGTGGGCAGCGGGCTATCCTCCAATCAGGAGGAAGATATGCGGGGGAAGCGATTTCGGGCAGCGCGACACGCATTCGGTATCCAGTCGGCCGGAATTTTGACTGTGTGTAGACAGCTGGGGCAACACGTATGCTTACGCCGTCGGGCGTGTGACTGTTGTTGTTGTGTTGGTTTCTGCCTTTGTCAGAATGGTCGTGGATGTTTGCCAGGCTTGTGGAGATGAGCAGGAGCCACCTCGCAGTGCTAAGTGCAAGGTGGTAAAAGCCAAAGTGGCGAGGAAGAACATCAAGGCAGAGGCGGTGGAGGAGGAGATCGGCGCCTGTGAGAGTAGTGAGGATGTTGTGGGAGACGCCATGTTGAAGCTATCATTTGGAGAGGGCAGTGAGGGGAATCCAAAACTAGCATGCACGGCTAGTGAGATCCCACCTGACGCAGAGGAAATCGAGCTTCGCAAGATGTTGGAGGCTGAAGGCTGCCCTGGAGAAGGAGATCACGGCAGAGGAAAATGCGGGCGAAAAGACGAGCTTGCGCTGCAAATCGAGGAAAAAGAAGAAGAAGTCAAGCAAAAAGAAGGCGTCTACAGCGACGGACTCGAGCCCAAGTTTGGGGGATTCATCTCCATCATCATCATCATCGTCCTGGGACTCGGACACAGATGAGTCGAGGAGTGGAAGCAGAGAGTGCCGCAAAAGGAGAAGAAAGAAGAGAAGTAAGTTTGCGCTAGACCACTTCACTAAGGGGAGGAAGAGTGTGAAGAGACTGACTTTCAGTGAATTGCTGTATGCTGCACTAGTGTGGGCCATGAAGCGGGCTGTTAAGGTAGAGATGGACATGGATTCGTTGATAGGTTATATCGGTCACTGTGCATATATGTGTATGCATGCAACGACGAATAACTACAGGGATGAAGCTTATAGAGGCTATGATCATGCGGTGCGCGAGAAGGCTCGGGACAAAGGTCTGAGGGCTTTCAAAATGGGGACAATGGTTTATCCTTGTTGCATTTCAATATGGACAACTCTAGGTCATATAGAAGTAACAATAAAGCTAGAGCGACGAACGCTAACAGTTTGGTAGAGGCCTCAGGTGGGGGGTCGAACACGGTGAATGGTGGGTGCTTTGGGCATAACTATAATAAAGAAGGCTGTACCAGATCAAAGTATGAATCTTTGTTTGCAATATAAGAGCAAAAATCATTCTCAGTGGTTTTAGAGTCCACGGTCGGGGTTATGCGCATGCGTCAAAATCGAACAGCATTTCAGCGCGGTGTACTATTTGAATTTCTAGCAACTCAGATGACCCGAGTCACCCGGGTCGTGTTAATCGAATATGCGCATGCGCAGAACCCCGAGCATAGACTCTAAAACCACTGAGAATCTAAACCGTGACACCGGCTTGCAATCTGAGTCAACTTATAACAACCCAAACACCACCCGTTTATTAAACCATTAACAATCGGTCTTGCAGGTATTGCAGGTATAACAGTTTGATGCCCCTGCCTTGCAGAGGTGTGGTACAGGTTCTTGACAGAACCGAAGGCTAAGGGAGCAAACCCTAAACAGAAAACCATGTCACTGTGGCAGCATTAAGGGCGGTTGATGTATGGAACTCCCAACATCTCCCGACCAGCCACTACAGGGACAAATAGTTTTGCGCCTGTCTTGACATGTTCTTGCCGGTGTGAAACCTATATTTGCTCCCCGAGAGAGTGCCGCTGGTAACTTGCAAAAGCCAGCAGCACTTCAACACTTTTGCAGGCAGCTTTCATGAAATGTATACCATCAAGAGAAACCTGAAGCTGAGAGACATTAAGACCGACTCATGGACGCAACTCTCACAGCAGAGAGCTAAATGGAGAGCGGCAGTCAAGTAATGAAAGCAGTCTTTGTCGCATCGCGACCGACAGCATGATGATGATGAACAATCGGTCCAGCACCTGCACCTGCTTTCCCACTGGGAACTTCAATAATGATGACACACCCACCTGTGTTAATTAACTGACCATCCAGATTATCTCAGCCGCATTATCACCAGTCTAGCATATATGTAAAGCAAACAATTTAATATAATAGATGAAATCAAATAACGCAAAACAAAACACTATCCCCCATTCTCATACACCATCCGGTTACTAACATTTATCATCGGAGGACTGGGTAAATAACTATAGCCACAGACGGCTGGAAGACCAGTGCTTCGGTGCTATTCTGATGAATAAAATATTTGCCCTCCTCGAAAATCAATGTCCATGATGACGTCATGTCTAGTATAAATTTCCATGTTACCTTATTCCCAGGGTCCCGATTACCTTATTCCCAGGGTCCAGACTACCCTCTTCCCAACATCCCAATTACCTCATTCCCTCCATCCAGATTACCCTGTTCCCAACATCCTGATTACCTTGTTCCCTCCGTCCAGATTACTCTGTTCCCAACATACCGATTACCTTGTTCCCAGCATCCAGATTACCCTGTTCCTAACATCCTGATTACCTTGTTCCCTCCATCCAGATTACTCTGTTCCCAACATACCGATTACCTTGTTCCCAGCATCCAGATTACCCTGTTCACAACACCCCGATAACCTTGTTCCCAACATCCTGACTACCTTATTCCCAACACCATGATTAGCTTGTTTCCTCCAACAAGCATACCCTGTTTCCAGCACCTGATTACCTCATTCCCAGCATCCAGATTACCCTGTTCCCAACACCAGATTACCCTGTTCCCACCATCCTGATTACCTTGTTCCCATCAGCCAGAGGACTGTGTTCCCAACATCCCGATTACCTTGTTCCCAACATCCCGATTACCTCGTTCCCAGCGTTTCCTCCCCCGACTCGTCTTCCTCCCCCCCTCCCCCCTCCCCGCAGTCTGTGAGTGACCTCTGACCCCAGACACCAGCAGCTGTCTCACCGGGTCGAAGCGCTTAGCTGCGTCCCGGGGGCGTCTTTAAATGTCACGTGGTCTGGGAGAAGGCCAATGGCTGAGGCTATGAGCCCCCACCTTCAGTAGTGAGGCACGAATGGAGCAGGTTGGGGTGCACTCAGAGCAGGGGTAAAGGCACTCAGTGGACCAGCCTCACTCTGATGCCAATTACAGTAAAACCTCTCTAAATCGCCCGACCATGGGACCGACTATAAATGGTCCAGTTAGGGAGGTTGTCGGTTTAGGGAGTTTTTCATTTAGTTGTATAATGATGTTGTACGGGCGATCGTTTGGGACCCAAATAAAGCGATCGATATATGGGAGTGGTCAATCTGTGGAGGTGGTCGGTTAGAGAGGTTTGACTGTATATACACGTCCTGTGCACGACAGCTAAAGACCGCAGCTAACCCGCAGTGTTGACGGCGTTTGGAGCCGGAAAGCCCGGCGGGTTTTTCTTCTTCACGTCGGGGTTTCCCGTAAGGTGATTAGATATTGATCCACTTTCACGGAGTTCCACCCCCCCCCCTCCCGCCCCCCCTCCCACCCCATTGACTGATAAAATAGCATGTGCTAATTTTGTTTAAAAATTGGTAAATGAATTTTATTCATGTAAATCTTCTGTCAGTGCCGTAGCACTGGTCTTCCGGCCGAAAGTGTTACAGGTATCTTGGTATTTACACAATTTTCTTTGTTAACATGGTTTATATATAGTGTGTTGAAGTGTGAAGTAGATTCTGAAATTAAAGTGTACACGATGCAGTAAGTAATGAGTATGAGGCGCGTTAAATCATTTTACATTTACATAAAAGGTTTTAGTTGTTGGTACATTTGTGTTAGAAAGTCAAGATGTCTTGACTATTGGTTCGTTCTGTAGTAATCTATAGAAATATATTTATGCATTGGTGTGAGGATTGAAGAATCCTGATGTTGGTTGGAAGGGACTATTGGGAGGGGGAGGCCAGCAGGCAGGACGTACCGGAGGGTGGGAACATAGTGGGAACAGCTCTGGTTGTGCATTCAGTCGTTTCATTATCTTAAGCACCTGTCACACCTTACCAGATTGAGCAACGGACATAAACCGGACAAAGAATTGTCTAGTCCGGTGGTGTTCGGTATCAAAATGTATCAAACTGTGTTGAAATGTTGCGCTATCGGGTGAATGGACGCTGGACGAACAGACATGAAACGCACATGAAAAAGACATGAACGGATAGCCACCGGACGATAACCGGACGATAACCAGACGACAACCGAATGTCAAACAGATGGACTGGACATGTACCGGACATGTACCAGATTGTCACGGATACGCCGGAAACATATACTGACTGAATTCCCACAACACCGTCAACAGACTCTGCAGGAAGCAAACCGGAGACTAACGGATGGGTAACGGACATGAACCGGACAAAACAGACTAAACAATCTTAAAACGGACACCAACCATACACGTCAGTCCGGCGGTGTCCAGAACAAGTTTTGTGCATGTTCAAAACTTGCCACCATACACACCGGACACCACCGGACAGATAACGGACACGCCGGATGTGTACCATATATAAAACGGACATAGATGTATTTCACCGGACAGTGTCCATTTTCTATCCGTTTCCCCAGTCCGGTAAGGTGTGACTGAGCCTTTATTGTCTATCATCTAATATAATCTTGTGTGCTAATGAAATATCTTGTACAAATAGAATCCGAAGTACAAATAGAAATATTATATTTGATAATAGACTCCTTTGCACTAATGGAACATGGGATTATGTTGGTACAATGGTTCTATTAACCCAATTGAATCGTATATGAGATTAGAACCCTACATCCTAATTCCACCCTCTCTACCAATAGAACCCCCATGTTTCAATAGAACATATGTACCAACGGAATCCTAAGTACCAAAATAAATATGATTATATACTCATAGAACCTCACGTTTCAATAGGGCCGTTCGAATCAGTAGGATCACATGTCATCATCATCATCATCATGCTGTCGGTCACAATGCGACAAAGACTGCTTTCATTACTTGACTGCCGCTCTCCATTCTTGTGTGCAGTTGTACATTTCATGAAAGCTGCCTGCAAAAGTGTTGAAGTGCTGCTGGCTTTTGCAAGTTACCAGCGGCACTCTCTCGGGGAGCAAATAGAGGTTTCACACCGGCAAGAACATGTCAAGACAGGCGCAAAACTATTTGTCCCTGCAGTGGCTGGTCGGGAGATGTTGGGAGTTCCATACATCAACCGCCCTTGATGCTGCCACAGTGACATGGTTTTCTGTTCAGGGTTTGCTCCCTTAGCCTTCAGTTCTGTTAAGAACCTGTACCACAAGGCAGTGGTTTACAACTCTGCAGGGCAGGGGCGTCAAACTCCCTGAGGTATTGCACTACCGATGAATTATATATTCCAATAGAACCCTTCGTACCAATATAACCCTATGGGTTAATACAACCATTGTACCAACATAATCCCACGTACCAGAATCCTATTGGTACATATTGTTCTATTAGTACATTGGTTATATTGGCCATCATCATCATTATCATGCTGTCGGTCGTGATGCGACAAAGACTGCTTTCATTACTTGACTGCCGCTCTCCATTTAGATCTCTGCTGTGAGAGTGATGTCCATGAGTCGGTCTTAATGTCTCTCAGCTTCAGGTTTCTCTTGATTCATTTCATGAAAGCTGCCTGCAAAAGTGTTGAAGTGCTGCTGGCTTTTGCAAGTTACCAGCGGCACTCTCTCAGGGAGCAAATAGAGGTTTCACACCGGCAAGAACATGTCCAGACAGGCACAAAACTGCCACTGCAGGGAGATGTTGGGAGTTCCATACATCAACCGCCCTTGATGCTGCCACAGTGACATGGTTTTCTGTTCAAGGTTTGCTCCCTGAGCCTTCGGTTCTGTCAAGAACCTGTACCACAAGGCAGTGGTTTACAACTCTGCAGGGCAGGGGCGTCAAACTCCCTGAGGTACCTGCATACCTCAAGGTTATATTGGTACCTAACGTTCTATTAGTACATAGGGTTCTTTTGGCACATAGTAATATTTATATTGGTACTTAGGATTCTGTTGGTACATATATCCTTTTAATCCAAAAGGTTCTATTGGCACATTCGTTTCTATTGGTTCTATTGATATATAAAATAATATCAGTACATTTGATTCTATTTGTCAGAAAGGGACAGAAAGTTGACTACGTGGGATTTTCCTCGTTTTCTTGATGTTATAGCTGCATATTCTGATGAAAACATCAAATTTCCAAAATAATACAGTGATCTAGAGTTGATTCTAGTACATATCTAACTCAGATACTGGTGCGCTTATCAAACATTTGTCGCCACACAAAATGTGATTCTGAGGTAAGTTAATAGAATATCTTACCGCAGAAGCCTATGGTCAGAGTTTTGGCATGCTTGTCGAAATTAATTTTGTACGCTTGCACTTCAAATATCTTCAAAGTTAGCAATTTAAAATCAAAGTTACTTCAAACTGATGTAAGGTAGATTATAGCGATCTACCTAATTTATTTATCTCAGAAAATGGCGGAAATTCAAAAACAACAGACTGTGCAACTTTAAATCTATCCGCGCTAGAACACTGGTCCTCTTCTCCCTCCCCGTAAACCAGAACAGTCTGGTAGATTAAGACACTTCCGGTTACAAATAACGACAACTTGTTGTGCCGACCGCCATTACTGCAGCCTCACTTCCAACCTGGCCGGTAGGGGGCAGCTCCAGTGATGCAGGCCGGGACGCTCTGACAGGTCACGTGACTGACTCGGTTTCGATTCGCTCTGACCGACTGTCGGGTACCAGACGCCGGTCCCGGAAGTGCATGTGGTGTTTTCAGTAGTGGAGTGGTTAGAGTGTCTGACTTTTGTGAAGATTGGTGGTTCGATTCCTCATGCAATTTGGATTTCCACCGCTGTGTATAACTTACAGCGTCATCACAGGCCAGTTGCTCTCAGTGGTGTGGGAGGTTTGGAGCGAGACATCCTCTGGCTGGACCCACGAAAAGGCCTACCGATCATTTATTAAGTCAAAAATGTTGAATGAAAGACATAGTTTCAGCAGTCTACATCCACATGCAGCCAGTCCCTGAATAAAGTAGGCCTGCGTGCATACATTTGAGCAGGGGTCCAGATCGCTCAGCAGCTCCTAAACCAGCACATACGCAACGGTAGAGAACTACAAACAAATACACATAGGAACAACATAGAACAAAACAGAAGTGTTGAGGCATGTAACACTGCAGCCGAAATAATATTGGCATAAATAGATTATACCTCACGTAAATCGTAAATCAGTCCAATTAATGATTAGGTCACAAATGCTGCGGTCGCCGTACGGTGCTGCAGTCAGCGGTTTATGCAAATGTTATGGCATTACGGTCTGCGGTTTATCTATTCACAAATCGTACGGTCACCACAAGGTGCTTTGCGGTTTGGGTCGGCACAATCTTGCGGTCTCCGCAAGGTGGTTCTTGTCGCCGTTTTTATTTGAAGTTGAACGTAATATTCAACATCAAAATTCTTCTTGAAGGAAATTAGTCAAGATAGTTCTAACTTTATATGTCTTTAATATATAAAAACTTCATAACTTTCTTAATATTGATCACACAAACATGAATATGGGTGATTTGACGTGCAGGTGATTTAACACACTGGTGATTTAATATGCTGGTGATTTAACGTGCTGGTGATTTAATGTGCTGGTGATTTAACACGCTGGTGATTTAATGTGCCGGTGATTTAACACAGTGGTGATTTAACATGCTGGTGATTGAACACACTGGTGATTTTACATGCTGGTGATATAACACACTGGTGATTTAACACACTTGTGATTTAACATGCCAGCATACAAGGAAACGAACGAGCTGATCGGGCTGCGAAGAAGGCCCTGAACTGTGATCTTGAACCCTGTCTGATTCCTCACTCTGATCTGAAACCACTAATAGCCACCCGCATAAAATCCAAATGGCAATATGAGTGGGATGAAAATATTAATAAACTTAAAGAAATTGAACAATCTGTGGGAAAGTCACTACAGACTCATGCGGGAGGTCGGCGGGACCAAGTGGTCCTTAGCCGCTGCCGTATTGGCCACTCGTGGCTTACACATGTTTTTCTGCTCAAGGGGGAACCTCCCCCTGAAGGTATTGGGTGTCAGTCCCTGCTGACACTCAAACACATTTTACTAGTTGCGTTGATTTGTTGGCCCTGCGCCAACAGTTATACACTGCAGACAGCATGCATGACCTTTTTACTAAGGTAAAACAGGAAAACATTTTAGCCTTTTTGAGGGCAGCTGGACTGTACCACCTCATATAATTTACTAAATAGATTCTATCAATTATTAATAAAACTTTTCTTTTTCTATGGGAATTTGTTTCCCTTGACCACAAATATATGATTGTGAGCTTTCTAATTTAATGAGTGTCTATTGGCACATAATTGATTGTCTGCTTTTACATGTAAACGCGATGGTTTGAACAAAAAACAAACATTTCTCGCCGTGAATATGGCCTATGCTGCCGACACGGCGTAAAGCAACCCACCAACCAATCAATCATGTGATTTAACACACTGGTGATTTAACATGTTGGTGATTTAATGCACTGGTGATTTAACATGCCGATGATTTAACATGCACATGATTTAATATGCTGGTGATTTAACATGCTGGTGGCTTAACATGCTGGTGATTTAACATGCTGGCGATTTAACATGCAGGTAATTTAACATGCTTGTGATTTAACATGCTGGTGCTTTAACATGCTGGTGATTTAAAATGCTGGTGATTTAACGTGCTGGTGATTTAATATGGCTGCGTTGTAACATACATGTGGTACTTAACGTGATTTCGTGATTTAATTCCTTCCACATGCTGCCCTGATTGCGTGATTTAAGGTGACTGCCGGCCTGGTTTGGCCCTGCCGTGCACAAATATGCTTAGCTGGCCCTGCAGGGGGCGCCACCTGGCGTGCTGCCCGTCGTTACCAGGCTGCTTCGCTAACAGTGCGGGGTGCCGCACCTAAATGACGCCCCAGCACCGGCCTTGGGCCCGGAACCGGCAGTTAGGGGCCGGCAGGCCCGTCATACAGGAAGGGGGAGGGGGGAAGGGGGGGAGGGGGGAGATGGGAGGAGCGGAGAGGGGAGGGGGGGAGGGGAGGGGGAAGGGGGAGGGGAGGGGGAGATGGGAGGAGGGGACAGGGGAGGGGGTAAGGGGGGGGGGAGGTGATGGGAGGAGGGGAAGGGGAGAGGAGAGGGGTAAGGGAGATGGGAGAGCGGAGGACAGAGGGCGGATGCCACACCCTGTATGTGATGTCACACCCTGTATGTGATGCCACACTCTGTAGATGATGCCAAACCATGTATGTGATGCACACTCTGTATGTGATGCCACATCATGTATATGACGCCACACCCTGTGTGTGATGCCACACCCTGTATGAGATGCCACACCCTGCATCTGATGCCACATCATGTATGTGATGCCACACCCTGTATCTGATACCTACCCTGTATGTGATGCCACATCATGTATGTTATGCCACACTCTGGACGTAATGCCACATCATGTATGGGATACCATACCCTGTACGTGATGCCACATCATGAATGTGATGTCACACTCTGGATGCGATGCCACGCCCTGTATGTGATGCCATACCATGTCTGTGGTGCCATACCCTGTATGTGATGCCACACCCTGTAGGTGATGCCACGCCCTGTATGTGATGCCACACCATGTATGTAATGCCACACTCTGTACGTGATGCCACACCCTGTATGTGATGCCACACCCTGTTCCATCTACAGGGTGTCGCATCACCTACATGTGCTAGCACCTGACGCGGTGGCCCAATCGGTAGATGACCCTCCGGGAGGCTGCGCTCTACCCATTAGGCCATCACGCCCGATGCTGTCACCTGTAGTGGACGTCAACCCGTGTTCCACCTGTTTAATACCGTGAAGTATTCCGATATCGCGGTATTCAGCAAAGGAAAGAATACCAGGCAACATGATTCAGAATAGAGCAAATACAGACTGAAGCCCTGGTCACATAGCCGTTAGTGGACGTAGTTGAACCTAGTGGAGGCTAATGGGGCTGTCACACTACGACGTAACGGGGTAGCTTAAGTAGACATAGGTGAAATTTAGCCGTTAAGGCGAGATATGTCGAAGAACATCGAGATACATTACGCCTTCGTTAAGCCTATGTCATGTTACGTCGTGTTACGTCGACACTCATCAAGGTTTTTGAAATATCCAAAACTTTCGACGTAGCTCGAGGTAAGACAATCTGTGGCTTATACCTTAGAATACGCTATGTATATGTTAGACATACATCAAATACGCTAGATGTACGTTACAAGTACGCTATACATATGTTACATGTACGCTGTGCATACATTGAACTACATCAGGAGTAAGTCAAGCCGGCAGAAACGTACAGTCTGCGTATTGACGTATTGAAAGCTATATGGATAATGTACGTCTAAAGTGTGTCCAACGTAAGTATGCCGTTTCCCCATGTTTTGATGTATTTAACGTAAAAAGGCGTACTTCTGGTGAATAACTTTTTTAATGTTCTCATGCATTACCACTACGTTGGAACGATGTTTCGCCTATGTTGCACTGGCATCCAAATTGGTTCTGCAACGCCGAGAATTTCGACGTATCTCGACGCAAATAAGTGATTTCTATGTGCCCCACTCGCTGGCCCGTTACGTCGTAGTGTGACAGGGGTATAACGTAGTTGAACGTAGTTGAACGTAGTTGAACGTAGTTGAACGTAGTTGAATGTAGTTGAACGTAGTTGAACGTAGTTGAACGTGTTTGAATGTACCGGCATCTGTTCTTGTCCGTGATGTTAACTTGGTAATAACATGGGTGAGCCATGATCTCCGATTTCATTTTTGGAGAGGTTCAAAAGAGCGGTACGTTAGAGACTGAATTTGATTCTGTGATGCTAACATATTCTAGCATACTCTAGCATACTCTACCATGCTCTAGCGTACTATAGCATACTTGGACAAAGTCCTGCTCACATAGCCGTTAGTGGACGTACGTGAACGTAGTGGATGCTAACATAGTTGAACATAGTTGAACATAGTTGAACGTACTGGCATCCATACCATAACGTATTTATCTGTACCATACCATATTTATCCATACCAAAACCTGCCATACCTTAACATATTTCAATGTAGTTTAACGTACTTACACCATGTTTGACCCACGTTAATCTATCCTACACTAACGGCTATGTGACCGGGTCTTGACAAAGAATAACAAAGACACAAAATTACTAGAAAATAGGAGAATAATTCATTTGAAAACATTAGCATATAGCTATAGTAAAAACAATAAACTCCTAACAAAACCAGAAAGGGCTACTAGAGCAAATAATGTGCCACTACTAAAGCAGACCAGAAGCCAAATAAAAGCTCACAAGAGAAGCACGCTGGAAATGGCTGACTAGGTGTGGAATGCCCAAACGGTAAAGGAACGACAAATTCCTGACCTACAATATATGTGCAAAATAAGGCTAGGAAACGCCCACTAAGCTCCACTGCAAAGGGGCATGTGATATGTCACGGCCCACCAGCGGGACGCCCAATGGAAGGTAACCATGCCAAAAGTAGCCAGATGGCACACCACACAGCTACGTACAAGCCTATGATATGTAAATAGCAGTAGGCTAGTCCAGTAGTAAGAGTAGACAAAATAAAACACATATATGCCAAGAAAATCCACACAAAAATAACATAGGCTACTAACCATACCAACTATCTATCTGCTACTGAAATGCAGGCTATCAAATACCTTATCAGCAGCTACTGTGTGATAAGACAACACCAACACTACATCTGGCCAGTATTGAAAACAAGCCTGAATACCCAGTGCCTCAATAAACAAAATTGAAAAATTAAAAAAGATGCATCGAACACCGATCTTGCGGGCGTACAGGGGGGTATGATGCATGACGTACACGGCTGTGGTGTGAGGGAGTGTGTGTAGGGGGGGAGTGAATGGCTTAGACACCAATCAGCCAATCAGCCAATCAGCGAAGATTCTGGTGGAGATTCTGGGAAAAGCCATAACAGCAGCGTATAAAAAGAACCATGAAAATAAAGACGCTGACACCTTCCTTCAACTACAACTCCTTGTCCGGGTCGAGTGCTCCCCACGACGCGCCTTCAACATTTATACTTGTCACTTCCCAGCCTGGCGCTCGGCTTAATAATAGGATAGGGCAAGCTAGGACTGGTTAGCTCAGTGTCAGGATAATGTGCCTGAGTAGGATATCGGGTCATGGTGCTGGCGGCATGGTCTCCCAGTGGGAGAGCACTATAAAGTCGCTATGAGTGTGCGCTGTCACTAGTCAGTAGGTACCCGTCCTGATATGATCTTAGATGTTACCAGGACGTAAAACTCCAACACCCAACCGACTTACCACGACCACGGGGATCGATATGGAACGTCAAGGCGTCTCCGCTACGTCTCCGCTACGTCTCCGCTACGTCTCCGCTACGTCTCCGCTACGTCTCCGCTACGACTCCGCTACGTCTCCGCTACGTCTCCGCTACGTCTCCGCTACGTCTCCGCTACGTCTCCGCTACGTCTTCGCTACTCTCCGCTACGTCTTCGCTACGTCTCCGCTACGTCTCCGCCACGTCTCCGAACGTCTCCGCCACGTCTCCGCCACGTCTCCGATACGTCTCCGCTACGTCTCCGCTACGTCTCCGCTACGTCTCCGCCACGTCTCCGAACGTCTCCGCCACGTCTCCGCCACGTCTCCGATACGTCTCCGCTACGTCTCCGCTACGTCTCCGCTACGTCTCCGCCACGTCTCCGATACGTCTCCGCTACGTCTCCGCTACGTCTCCGCTACGTCTCCGCCACGTCTCCGCCCCGTATCCCCTACGGCTGCAGACGGGGGGGGGGGATTGTCTTGTCTGTCGTGAGGAGTTGTGTCTTTAGACCCAGGCGAGTCATTATCGATGACAGACGGCTTTGTGGTGGAGATTCAATATGAGGCTGGGTTTCTATGTGCAGCGATGGCTTCTGTCAATCCATACACTTAGTGACAGCGCCATATGATTCTATGCAAATCCATATGGTTAGTGACAGCGCCATATGATTCTATTCAAAGCCATATGGTTAGTGTATTTGCCATATGATTCTATACAAAGCCATATGGTTAGTGTATATGCCACATGATTCTATACAAATACATATGGTTAGTGTAAATGTCATATGCTTTTATACAAAGCCATATGGTTAGTGTATATGCCATATGATTCTATGCAAAGCCATATGGTTAGTGACAGCGCCATATGATTATATTCAAAGCCATATGGTTAGTGTAAATGCCATATGATTGTAGTCAAAGCCATATGGTTAGTGTAAATACCATATGATTCTATATAAAGACATATGGTTCGTGTATATGCCATATGATTCTATACAAAGCCATATAGTTAGTGTATATGCCATATGATTATATACAAAGCCATAGGGTTAGTGTATATGCCATATGATTCTATGCAAATCATTATGGTTAGTGTAACTGCCATATGATTCTATACACAGCCATAGGGTTAGTGTATATGCCATATGATTCTATACAAAGCAATATCGTTAGTGTATTTGCCATATGATTCTATGCAAAGCCATATGGTGAGTGACAGCGCCATATGATTCGCAACAAAGCCATATGGTTAGTGTAAATGCCATATGATTAGTTACAAAGGCATGTGGTTAGTGACAATGTCACATTGTAAAATATTCCGATTTACGGCATCGGGGGAATGCAAATGTTCTATTACTGATCAGGTGTACGTGACCAGGCGCATGTCTGTCTATATATGTATGGGCTGGTGGTGCCTGAGTGGGATGTAAATAGACATAGTGGTGCTGGCAGGGCTGTCTGTAGGGCACTCAGGGCCTACCCCCTCCCCCTCTGCTGGGTAGGATCACCACACTCAAAGGTCAAGGTTGGTGGTAGCCATGGGGCCATAGAGCTTGGTGGTGGTGGGCAGACCACTGGTAGCCATGGGGATCAGGAATGCTGGATCCCTATTGGTAGGGCTAAGAATACTTGTTTCCCATTGGGGGAAAAGGGGGGGGGGGTGATACTCTACAATGAACACATGTAACCATATAAATAATAAACCAGAGGGCTTGACTCTCTCTCCTTCTTTACACTTTATACTCTTCCTTTCTCTTTGTCTGTATTGATTTCACTATAGCCTGCCTACACAACCACAGATTCGAGCTTTAGACATTTTACAACATGATTCTATGCAAAGCCATATGCTTAACGCTAACTTCATATGGTTCTATTTAAGGCCATATGATTCTATACAAAGCCATATGGTTAGTGCTAATGTCATATGATTTTATTCAAGACCATATGATGAGTGACAATACCACGTGATTCTATACAAACCATATGGTTAGTGACTGCACCATATATGAGTCTATGCAAAGCCATATGGTTAGTGATCGTGTCACATGATTATATTCAAGCCCACATGGTTAGTGTAAATGCCATATGATTCTATTCAAGGCCATCTATATAATAATATGTTAAAGTTGCATAGTCCGATGGCTTTTCGAGTTTCTATCAAATAAATCTATCAGGTCGATCGCTATGATGCGCGACAAGGAAGGAAGATAAGGCGTGGGTGGAGAAAAGGCACTTTATTGAGAAATGCCAGGATATATATATATGTACAGGATAATGCAGGTAATGAGAATATAAGGTCAATCAGGATAATGTCAGAGTAAGGTCATATAATGTTATGCAAGGATAATAAGCAATATATATAATGTTATGCAAGGATAATAAGCAAGAATAAGAGAAAAAGCTCAGAGGGAGCCTATGAGCTAGTGAGTCCGTGAGGTGGAGCCGAGGAGCCCTCCACCCTAGGAAAGGAAGAGTAGTGGATAGGGATGGTGGGTGGGGAAAAATATCGGAGAGGAGCAGCGTGAGGAGGCGGGAGGGCGAGTGGCTTGAAGCCGCCAGGCGGGCTGGTTATAAAGGGAAGAAGCGCGGGAGAAGATGTAAGAAGCAACGGTCGGAGAGGGGGGGGGGTCTCCTTCCCTGTCTCGCATCAACCGCAATGCAAGCATTACGACCAATTTACCTTCCATTAGCGTGAAGTGACTTAGATTTAAAATGGCTAACTATTGAGATATTTGAAATGCAAATATGCAGAATTAGTTTTGGCAAGCATGCCAAAACTCTGACACCAATATGCTTCTGGAGAAACAGGTTGTATTAAATTGACTTAGTACGCCTAGCCTTTCTAAGTGGCAACACATGTTTAATAAGTGCACCAGTATCTAAGTTAGATATGGAGAATCAAATTTAGATAATTGTTTTGGTTTTGAAAAGTTGATGTTTTCATCAGATTTTACAACTTTAAGTCATATGCTTAGTTAATCACATGGTCACGTGACGAACATAAGATGTAATGGGGGACAACATGCGAAAGCAAAGTACAGCTTGTTTTATTTAACGACGCCTCTAGAGTGCATTGATCTTTTTGTGTCATCGGCTATTGGACGTCAAACATATGGTCATTCGGACATATTTCTTTGGAGGAAGCCCACTGCCGCCATATAGGCTACTCTTTCCGATAAGCAGCAAAGGGTCTTTTATATGCACTTTCCCACAGATAGGACAACACATACCAAAGCTTTTGATGAACCAATTGTGGACCACTGGTTGGAATGCGTCCAGTGCGAAGGATCGATCAAATGATCGACAGCTTCAGAGGTGGACACTGTACCGACTGAGCTATGTCTCGCTCTGCCACCACAACGACCAAATAACAAATCAATCTCATACTAGAACTCATGCCGTCAACTCCTTACTTTACGAAGACAATTTCATTCTCTATAAAACCGTATGAATATCATTGCAGTTTTAACACACAGAACGTGGAAGTGTAAATTGGGATAACATGGCTTTATTCCAGGCAGCCCCCAGTGGCATTCCATTTTGTTGGTTGTGTTGGTCCGAGAGCTGCAAGGAACAATGTCATGTGGGCCATAATCGATTAACACGACCCCAGCGACTCGGGTCACTCGAGTCGTCAGAATTTCAAATCGAACACCGTGAGTGGAGTCGAGAAATACATGTGCTGTGTGCAAAACGATCCAACCCTAGTAACCAACCTCTTGGCTGGGGTTTGCTAGGAGCGATGACGTCACATCTGTGCTGGTACCTGTAGGATAGCAGCTACCAGTACAACTCCTACGTGTTGTTTTAATGCTTTTTTTTTATTAACCCAGATTTTCAGCTTCTACAATCATAAAATACTTTAAATTCTATTTTGCTGTATTTCTATCAGTTATTGAAAAATAATATTAAGTTTTAGATTAAGCCGCCATTCTGTCCACCCCGCGCGTATTCGTTTATTCAACCGAGTCTGTAGGATGTGCGCATGCACCAAAAAGTGGCTCGGATGACCCGAGTTGATTAATCGATTACACCCATAGTGATTGCGGTCAAGTAGATGAGGGTGATGAGTAAGATGAGACAAGTGAGCATTGTGGACAGGTTCAAATGTATTAACTAGCGGGTAGCAGTAGTTATGTATTATATAAGTATTTCACTGCCCAGTATGTCCTGCAATGACCCCCAATGAGTCCAAGCTCATTTAACACAATTATGCAAGGCTACAACTTCCAAGATTCTGCATAAAGACATCGTTCTAGACAAAGCCATGTCAAAATATGTGGTGTGAAAACCGGAGTGCATAAAATGAAGTGTACAAAATGAAGTACAAAAATTGGAGTGGATAAAGGAGTCTAACATTAGAGCACGGAGTAGGAGTATTAAAAAGGCTCCGTAAAAAAGGCAGTTTTAAAAATGGGGCAGTGTAAAAAGCACGTGTTGAAATGCAGTAGAAAAAGGCAGTAGAAAAATGCAGTGAAAAATGGTGGTATAAAAAGGCAGTGTAAAAAGGCAGTGTCGAAATGCAATATAAAAAGGCAGTGGGAAAAGGCAGTAGAGAAATGCAGTGAAAAATGGCGGTGTAAAAAGGCTTCTGATCAAAAAGAATCTCCGGTGGACTGGACACCTCATGAGGATATCATCAGACATGCTACCAAAGCAGATCCTCTCTTCTCAACTGTGTTCTGGTTACAGCAAGAGAGGGCGCCCTTGTCTCTGGTTCAAGGATACCATCAAGAGAAACCTGAAGCTGAGAGACATTAAGACCGACTCATGGACATCACTCTCACAGCAGAGAGCTAAATGGAGAGCAGCAGTCAAGTAATGAAAGCAGTCGTTTTCGCATCGCGACCGACAGCATGATGATGATGATGATGAAAAAGGCAGTGTAGAAGGGCAGTGCAAAAAGGCAGGGTAGAAAAGCAGTGTAGAAAGACCATGTAAAAAGGCAGTGTAAAAAGGCAGTGTAGAAAAGCAGTGTAAAAAGGCAGTGTAGAAAGGCAGTGTAGAAAGGCAGTGTCAAAAGAGCATGTAAAAGGGCAGTGTATACATGCAGTGTCAAAAGGCAGAGTCAAAAGGCAGTGTCAAAAGGCAGTGTCAAAAGGCAGTGTAAAAGGCAGTGTAAAAGAGCAGTGCAAAAAGGCAGTGTCAAAAGGCAGTGTCAAAAGGCAGTGTCAAAAGGCAGTGTCAAAAGGTAGTGTCAAAAGGCAGTGCAAAAAGGAAGTGCAAAAAGGCAGTGTAAAAGGCAGTGTAAAAAGGCAGTGTAAAAGCTGTGTAAAAAGGCAGTGTAGAAAGGCAGTGTAGAAAGGTAGTGTAAAGACTGTGTAAAAAGGCAGTGTAGAAAGGCTGTCAAAAGGCAGTGTCAAAAGGCAGTGCAGAAAGGCATTGTCAAAAGGCAGTGCAAAAAGGCAGTGTCAAAAGGCAGTGCAATAAAGCAGTGTAGAAAGGCAGTGTAGAAAGGCAGTGTAAAAGGGCAGTGTATACATGCAGTGTCAAAAAGCAATGTCAACAGGCAGTGTAAAAAAGCAGTGTAGAAAGGCAGTGTAAAAAGGCAGTGTAAAAAGGCAGTGCAATTACGCAGTGTAAAAAGGCAGTGTAGAAAGGCCATGTCAAAAGGCAGTGTAAAAAGGCAGTGTAAAAAGGCAGTGCAATTACGCAGTGTAAAAAGGCAGTGTAGAAAGGCCATGTCAAAAGGCAGTGTAAAAAGGCAGTGTAAAAAGGCAGTGTAAAAATACAGTGTAGAAAGGCGTGTCAGAAAGGCAATGCAAAAAGGCAGTGTAAAAAGGCAGTGCAAAAAGGCAGTGTCAAAAGGCAGTGTAAAAAGGCACTGTAGAAAGGCCGTGTAAAAAGGCTGTGTAAAATGGCCGTGTAAAAAGAGCATGTAAAAGGGCAGGCTATACAGGTAGTGTAAAAAGGCAGTGTAAAAAGGCGGTGTAGAAAGGCATGTACTAAAGGCAGTGTAAGAAGCAGGAGTTCTGAAGAAGGGGCTCCTAATCCAGTCGTTGTCGTGTGTTTCCCACTGAGGCATGCTGGGAGGCGCCGGCTGCCGACACTTCCTGTAGTAGTTACACGCGCACCCACCGGGGGGCGTGACGGCGCCTACGTGCAACACGTCGGCGTCTCAGGACGTAGTACCCCGGGCGAACGCCCGGGTGCGTCACGATGTCATTTCCATGGTTACGTCATTGACGTCATCGATTTTCGAGAATAATAAAAGTCGCGGCGATGTGACCCGTCAGTTGTGATCGATTCTAGTGGCGCCTTCATCTTTGCAGCGGCAGATATGGAAACTACGCTGCAGCCAGAATGACTGCTGTCAGGAGTAAGCCTGCCAGACACCTACCAGAGGTGCACCACGGGTTTGGGTTTGTTTGTTGTTGTTGTTCTACGTCCTAGCAACATCCAAGGTCATTATCACCGGGCTTCAGTGTCCGAATCAGTAGAGCGCAGGCCTCGCGTGTGAAAGATCGGGAGTTCGGTTCCCGGTCGAGTCAAACCAAAGACTTATCAAATTGATACTTGTGTCTTCCTAGCCTGGCACACTGCATTAGTAGGATAGGGCAAGGACTGGTTGGCTCAGTGTCAGGATAATGTGACTGAGTGTGATATCGGGTTATGGTGATGGCAGCCTGATTTCCTAGTGGGGCAGCACTATAAAGTTGCCATGAGTGCTCACTGTCACACATCAGTAACCGTCCTGATATTTTTCTTGAAGATTTATACTGCCTACGATGGATAAGTCTGAATAGACTTGTTTTCACCTTTAGACCCTTTGTTGATAGAAAGCACAAGCCTACAGTTTTACCGACCAAGGGATTTTTAACCTCCAAATTGGCTGAGGTGGGGGCAAAGGGAATCGAACCACCGACCTTCAGATTAGGAGTCCGACAATAGAAAAAAGTCAGACACTCTAAGTTACCACTCTGCCACAGACACCACCACTGATATGACCTCAGATATTGCTAGGACGTTAAACTCCAACAACCAACCAACCATCTAAGGTCATACCATGACGGGTACTGACTTGTGACTTGTGACAGTGTGCACTCATGGCGACTTTATAGTGCTTCCCCGCCGGGTGACCAGGCCTACTGCCAGCACCAAGACCCGATAGCCCACTCAGTCACATTATCCTGACACTGAGCTAACCAGTCCTTACCCTATCCTATTAATGCCGAGAGGCAGGATATGTAGCGACAAGTATACATTTTAGAAGTCATATCCACAGTAGCCTGGGTTGCCCGGGCGTGGGCGGCAATCGTAAGGGGGGATATTTGGCGTAGTTATTTTTTCCGACGATAGGTGGCGTCGACTTGCTATCCGGACCGCACTTCGTCCACACCTCTCTCTATCTCCTCTCCGCTGGCCTTGCTCCTCCTTGATATGTCTGAAAAGAGTTCCAGGAGGGAGGGCCCACCAGCATTTCACTTTCTACTCTTACTCTGTCCGTGTCTATGGCTCACTGGTTGTTAACCATAGAGCAAATAGACATGGTCCTTTGACTCAACTCTCCTCATTTCTCTTTCCTAGACTCTACCCTTTCGATTTCTCCCAGGCACTTCTTCCCCTGACCAGGGGAGTTGTGTGCTTGGGTGGGGCCCTGTACCTTTACGTTTTCTCTCGCTTTGTTCTCGTTGCTGGAACCACTGCTAGAACCCATCTTTACCCGCCCTTCCTCGAAACCCTTGCTGCTGTCGACTGGATACAAGTGCTCAACTACCGCTGCACCGAAGAGATTCGGGGCTGCCTCAACGCTTCGCTGTTACAAAGTTGTAAAGGTGTCCCCAGCTTCTACAACCGTCCCTGCTCTAGAGATGAAGTTAAATGAAACAATCTTTACTTGGGAGCCATGCATTCTTTTAAACTCTACCAGGAGGCCTTGGGCAGCAATCGTTGTAACCTGACTCAAGTTCACCTTTCTCTGCACTACTCGCCATGCCTCAGGACAGTGTACCCCTCTTGTTAAAGTTGCATGGTCCGATGATTTGGAGGTTCTACCATTTTCTGAGAGCCATCAGGTTGATTGCTATGATCTCCCCTTTGAAGTAACTTTCAGTTTAAATGACTAGTCTTTAAAAAAAAAAAAATCTGATATGACAACATTTCTTGAAGATTTATTCTCCCTATTATGGATAAGTTTGAATAGACTTGTTTTCACCATTAGACAGTTTTTCGATAGAAAGCCCGAGCCTACACTTTTACCGACCCAAGGGATTTTTTCCTTCCCACACCATGTAGACATGGTATGAGAGCAACTGGCCTTCGATGAAACTGTAAGTTATACACAGCTCTGGAAATCCAAATTGGCAGACGTGAGGGCACAGGGAATTGAACCACCGACCTTCAGATTAGGAGTCTGACCTAGAAAAAAGGCAGACACTCTAACCATTCCGCTACAGAGAACAAACACCACAGCCTAATTTATTTTGGCATGCACATCAAAAGACAATGGGGTTAAGCAGTAACATGTTCTATTATATTAACTGGGTCAATTTAAGGAGGTGTTCGGTTTAGGGAGTTTTTTAAATATTAAAAATGATATTGTATGGGGATTGTTTGGAACCCAAATAAAGCGATCGTTATAGGGGATTGGTTGATCTGTGGAGGTGGTCGGTTGGAGAGGTTTTATTGTGTATTATATATATAGTATGCAGGTGCAGGTATAGCAAT
This sequence comes from Branchipolynoe longqiensis, assembly GCA_030323885.1. NCBI lineage: Eukaryota > Metazoa > Annelida > Polychaeta > Phyllodocida > Polynoidae > Branchipolynoe > Branchipolynoe longqiensis. The sequence goes on from CM059190.1 coordinate 4,119,743, forward strand.
ACCTCAGGGAGTTTGACGCCCCTGCCTTGCAGAGTTGTAAACCACTGCCTTGTGGTACAGGTTCTTGTCAGAACCGAAGGCTAAGGGAGCAAACCCTAAACAGAAAAGCATGTCACTGTGGTAGCATTAAGGGCGGTTGATGTATGGAACTCCCAACATCTCCCGACCAGCCACTGCAGGGACAAATAGTTTTGTGCCTGTCTTGACATGTTCTTGCCGGTGTGAAACCTCTATTTGCTCCCCGAGAGAGTGCCGCTGGTAACTTGCAAAAGTCAGCAGCACTTCAACACTTTTGCAGGCAGCTTTCATGGCAACACCTTTGCACTCATGCAACACTTTTGCAGGCAGCTTTCCGGGTTACCAAGGACCGCGCTGCTCGAGCTCATCTTCCGTCAACATACCTTCAAGAGAAACCTGAAGCTGAGAGACATTAAGACTGACTCATGGATGCAACTCTCACAGCAGAGAGCTAAATGGAGAGCGGCAGTCAAGTAATGAAAGCAGTCTGTGCCGCATTGTGACCGACAGCATGATGATGATGATGATCGGAGCCTCTCTATAAATGTTGCAGTTCTGCAACCAGTCACTATCGTAAGGTTACAAACCACCACCCCAAGTCAAGATAGGTGGCGCATGGGTACTAGTGGGCCAAAACGAAGAGATTACAAGACATATGACGTGAGCGTGTGAGTGTCAGTGTAAACGTGTGTGACTGTACTTGAATGTGTGTGTAAGTGTGAATATATGTAAGTATGTGAGCTGACGGGATCTCGCGAATCTCATTGTGTGTGGGGGAGTCTCGCTGCCGACAGTCGCTGTTGTCGGAAGGTGTCTGGCAGGCATCGCGGTCGGGCTTTGTTCTTCAGCTTCGGTTCGACTTTCTGTCGATAAGTGGCGGCCGGATGATCAACATGTGCCGGGAAGGCAGCGGAGAATACACGGAAGTGGGAGCTGGGCAAGGAAAGTGGGAGGAGGTAAAGTGAGGGGTGGAAAGTGGGGGTTCAATAAAGTGGGAGAGGGATCAAGTGGGAGTGGAAAGTGTGGGTCAGTAAAGTGGGGGAGGGGTCAAGTGGGAGTGGAAAGTGGGGATCAGTAAAGTGGGGGAGGGGTCAAGTGAGGGTGGAAAGTGGGGTTCAGTAAAGTGGCGGGAGCGGTCAAGTGGAGGTGGAAAGTGGGGGTTAGTAAAGTGGGGGAGGGGTCAAGTGGGGTGGAAAGTGGGGGTTAGTAAAGTGGGGGAGGGGTCAAGTGGGGTGGAAAGTGGGGGTTAGTAAAGTGGGGGAGGGGTCAAGTGGGGTGGAAAGTGGGGATCAGTAAAGTGGGGGGAGGGGCCAAGTGGGTGGAAAGTCCACATGTTCCAATCTCACCTCCCCCTACCTCCCCCCTCTCCCTCCCCCTCCATCACCATTTCCCTCTTCTCCCCCTTCCCATCCCCTCCAACCCGCTCCCTCATCTCCCCCTCCACCCCTTTCCTCCATCCCGCATACCGCATTACCCTCCCCCCCACTAAATGTCCTCTGCTCTCACCAAGTTACCCCCCCAACCCACCCACCCCCAACCCACCCCCAGCCTCGATGCACCGACTCACTGTCCACCAGAAGCAGATGACTTCCAGCAAGCATCATCATCATCATGCTGTCGGTCGCGATGCAACAAAGACTGCTTTCATTACTTGACTGCCGCTCTCCATTTAACTCTCTGCTGTGAGAGTTGCATCTATGAGTCGGTCTTAATGTCTCTCAGCTTCAGGTTTCTCTTGATGGTATCCTTGAACCGGAGACGATGGCACCCTCTCTTTCTGTAACCAGAAGACAGTTGAGCAAGCAACCGACCCTAATTAAGCAGGTTTCCAGATCGGCCTCATCTCAGTGGATATTCAAAAGCGAGCAGACGACATTGCAAAGGTCAGCGGAGCGTGTTGACATCCGGGTATCGGGGAGCCGAAGGCGATCCGTCATTGGGTGGGAAAAAAAGGGCGCCAAGAAGGAACACTCTATTCTCAGAGTCACGGACTGAAAAAGAGCAGAAATGTGCCTGTTTTAAATCGGGTATCGGGTTTATTTTGAGCTCAGTTCGAGATTTAGGGTGAGCAAGACCTGTTTGTTGTCTGTGTTTCACTAAAACCAACCGATGTGAACTCTCAGAGGCCTGCCTTAGTATGGAACGTAACCATGCCATGTGGAACGTAATCAAGCAACCTGTGACCTCTTGTATTTAAAAGTGTCGTCTGCTCAGGAGAAAATGTTACTCTTAGTGTCATAGAATCAGTTTTTTGTTGTCTTGTTTTTTGTTGTTGTTTAATTTGTTAAAATTCCACTGACAACATAAGTTGAATGTATTTACTAAGTAAAAATAGGGCGCACATTACAAATGCGGGTAATGTGAATTTGGTTTGAGATGGCACCATGATACGGTTAGACTTACTGTGCATGTGCGTCAATGTGATCTATTGGCGGGTATACAACCTGTGTACAAACTCACCTCTCTACAAACTCACATATCTACAAACTCACCTGCCTACAAACTCACCTCTACTCAAGCTCATCTGTGTAGAAAGTCAGGTGTTACATTTGCAGCTCCTGGTATAATTTTTGTTTTTTCCTGAAGATTTATGCCACCTATCATGGATAAGTCTGAATAGTCTTATTTTCACCATTAGGCAGTTGGTCGATATAAAGCCCGAGCCTACACCTTTACCTACCCAAGGGATTTTTAACCTCCCATGCCACATAGACATGATATGAGAGCAACTGGCCTTTGATGATGCTGTAATTTATACACAGCAGTAGAACTCCAAATTGGCAGAGGTTATGGAATGGGGATTTTACTCACAAGCCCATTTCAGATTCACTTTCATCCAGGTTCAAATGTTTCAACTGGACTGAGTTTTTCTTTGTTTTCTTTCGCAGACCTCCACCAGATAGTCTCAAAAAGAGCGTTTCGGGAATTACTTTCAGATTCTGATTCGTTCAGTTTCTATTTGGGAGTGTTCAAATCTTAACTTCTCCTCATTTTGAGCATGTCCACTTTCATATCCTGGCACAAATCCAGTTGTAATATGAATCCAGCTTTTACGTTCGACTGTTGTCTATTTCCGCACTCATGTACGTGGGTGGGTTGTCATGACGCAATGATGTCTCACTCAGCTTCGGTAAGAGTCTACGGGGAACCGACAGCATGCATGTCACCTGTGTACACACTCACCTCTGTACAAACTCACCTGTGTATAAACTCACCTGTGTACAAACTCATATGTGTACAAACTGACCTGTGTACACACTCACCTGTGTACAAACTCCCCTCTGTAAAAACTCACCTGTGGACAAACTCACGTGTGTACAAACTCACCTGTGTACACACTCACCTGTGTACAAACTCACCTGTGTACACACTCACCTGTGTACACACTCACTTGTGTACATACTCACCTGTGTACACACACACTTGTGTACAAACTCACCTGTGTATAAACTCCCCTGTGTACAAACTCCACTCTGTATAAACTACCCTGTGTACAAACTCCACTGTGTACACCCTCACCTGTTTACAAACACACATGTGTACACATTCACCTGTGTACCAACTCACCTGTGTACACACTCACCTGTGTACAAACTCACCTGTGTACAAAGTCACCTGTGTACAAACTCCCTTGTGTACAAACTCACCTTTGTGAACACTCACCTGTGTACAGACTCCCCTGTGTACAAACTCCCCTGTGTACAAACTCACCTGTGTACACATTCACCTGTGTACAAAGTCACCTGTGTAAAACCCACCTGTGCACACAGTCACCTGTGTACAAAGTCACCTGTGTACAAACTCCCCGGTGTACAAACTCACCTGTGTACAAACTCACCGGTGTACAAACTCACCTGTGTACAAACTCCCCTGTGTACACACTCACCTGTGTACACACTCGCTTGTGTACAAACTCACCGGTGTACAAACTCACCTGTGTGCAAACTCCCCTGTGTACAAACTCACCTGTGTACACACTCACCTGTGTACACACTCACCCGTGTACACACTCACCAGTGTACACACTCACTTGTGTATAAAGACACCTGTCTACAAACTCACCTGTGTACAAACTCCCCTGTGCACAAACTTTCCTGTGCACAAACTCACCTGTGTAACACTCACCTGTGTACACATTCACCTGTATACAAACTCACCTGTGTACAAACTCCCATGTGTGTGTACAAACTACCCTGTTTACAAACTCCCCTGTGTACACACTCACCTGTGCACAAACTCACCTGTGTACAAACTCACCTGTGTACACACTCATCTGTGTACAAAGTCACCTGTGTACAAATCCACCTGTGTACAAAGTCACCTGTGTATAAACTCACCTTTGTACACACTCACCTGTGTACAAAGTCACCTATGTACAAACTCATGTGTGTACAAACTCACCTCTCTACAAAGACATCTATACAAACTCACCTGCCTACAAAGTCACCTGTGTATAAGCTCACCTGTGTATAACCCCAACTGTCTGTCACCACCCATCTCGACAACCTCAGTAGCACACAACCAACCCCACGGTCCGTAAATCATTAGGGAAATACTCTTTGTCCAATTATAAGAACCAAAGAGCATCCCCCGTTTCCCTTTCAAGTGGTACATATCCATCTTTGAGTTGATTAAAGTTGCATAGTCCGATGGTTTTGAGTTTCTGACATTTTTCTGAGATAATTATATTAAATTCATCATTATAATCTACCTTACTTTAGCGTGAAGTAACTTTTAATTGAAATGGCTACCTTTTGAGATATTTGAAATCCAAACATGTGAAAATAATTTTGGCAAGCGCTCCAAAACTCGGATACCATAGGCTTCTGCAGTAACAAGTTCTATTAAATCGACTCAGTGTTCCCTTCTATGTGGCAACAAATACTTAATAAGTGCATCAGTATCTAAGTGGGTATGCAGGTATTGCAATACCTCAGGGAGTTTGACGCCCCTACCCTGCAGAGTTGTAAACCACTGCCTTGTGGTACAGGTTCTTGACAGAACTGAAGGCTAAGGGAGCAAACCCTAAACAGAAAACCATGTCACTGTGGCAGAATCAAGGGCAGTTGATGTATGGAACTCCCAACATCTCCCGACCAGCCACTGCACGGACAAATAGTTTTGCACCTGTATGGACATGTTCTTGCTGGTGTGAGACCTCTATTTGCTCCCCGAGAGAGTGCCGCTGGTAACTTGCAAAAGCCAGCAGCACTTCAACACTTTTGCAGGCAGCCTTCATGAAATTTACAACCACACAAAATACCATACCGGCTCGGTCGTTGCCCAGGTTACCAAGGACCGTGCTGCTCGATCTCATCTTCCGTCGGGTTCAAGGATACCATCAAGAGAAACCCGAAGCTGAGAGACATTAAGACCGAATCACGGACATCACTCTCACATCAGAGAGCTAAATGGAGAGCGACAGTCAAGTCATGAAAGCAGTCTTTGTCGCATCACGACTGACAGCATGATGATGATGATGATGATCTAAGTTAGATATGTAGAATCAAATCTAGATAATTGTTTTGATTTTGAAAATTTGATGCTTCATCGGACTATGCAGCTTTAACTCAAATCCGACGTAGCAGTTGGCAGTGTGCACATCAGCATCTCCCCTACGAGCTAATCTGCCTCTCATATCTCTCGGTACAAAGAAGCCGGAGAAGTTGCAAGGCATGCCGGGTAATGAATCTCTGCAGGTTGGAGAGGTGAGCCCTGGTTCGTGGAACACAATCTGATGGTGACAAACTATGTCATCAGGACGCAAAAATGGGGGGGGGCGGGGAAGACGCGCGAGAGGGTTGGTTGTTGGAGTTTTACGTCCTGGAAACATCTAAGGTCATATCAGGACAGGTGCAAAATTCGGTGAGATGCAGAATGATGGCAGCAGCACCTGGTGGGAGAAATGGGAAACAGAACGGTTCCTGCCTAGTAGCAGACCAGTTTGCACCCCAGGTCCCTCACTGCCTCCCTCAAGGAGCTTAAATAGAAGTAGCGTGTTATAGTAGTTAGTTGACATATATATCAGCACAATTACAATTAGAATAGATAACAATTACAATTACAAGACAATTATATAATTAATTTACACGTATAATAAATTGATGCATTCCATCAGGACGGGTATCGACTTGTTACAGTGCACACTCATGGTGACTTTATAGTGCTGTCCAATTGGGAGACCAGGCCGCTAGCGCCATGACCTGATATCCCACTCAGTCACATTATCCTAACACTGAGCCAACTAGGCCTTGCCCTATCCTAATAATGCTGAGCGCCTGGCTAGGAAGTGACAAGTATAACTTTTAAAATCATTGGTTTGACTCGACCAGGGTTCGAACCCGTGGCGGAGGGGCGGGGACGCGGGTACGAGCCGTTAGAGCGGGGACCAGGAGGCGACCACACAGCCCCACAGATGGCGCTGTGGTGGCGCAAAGAAAATGGATACTCCACTTAAAGCTGGTCTCGAACCCATCTTGCTGCCATTACGTTGGAGGGGTTGGCTATCTAGATTGTCTAGATTGTCTAGATTGTCTAGATTGTCTAGAGTGTGACATGGAGTAGGTTGTGATTGCCACAAATTGGAGCTGAATTTGAACCCAGAGGTGAATTTGAACCCAGACTTCTGCCTTGAATTGTGGGTGGTTCGTAACCTTGACGGTTACAGGATGCAGAACTGCAGCAATAGAGAATGGCCCCGATAAATCGGTCCGTTCCATAGGATGAAAAGTTAACTTCAGAGGGGGCGGTTGTAGAAGCAGGGGGATTCTTTACAACAATAACAACAAGTCTTTGGAGCGGTACCAGTTAACTCATATCTGGTTGTAGCTGTGCACTCAGTGTCCATCAGTTGCCGATAGGTTCGGAGGAAGAGATAGGAAAAGGTGGGATTTGCAGCAAGAAGGAAGCGAGACAGCGAAAAAGGAAAAAGGGCCCCACCCAAGGAAACAACTCCCTTGACCAGGGGGAGGAGTAAGCCGAGGAGAAAATCAAAAAGAAAAGGGTGGTATAAAGGAAAGAGAAATGAGGAGAGTTGAGTCGAAGGGCTGTGCCTCCTTGCCCTGTGGTGACCAGTTGGCGAGCCGGAGACACAGATGGAGTAAGAGGTATGTAAAATCTTCCGATATAATACATGAGGACTGATGTGAAATTACTATAATAAATTACAAACTGTCTATATAATGATAAAAAGGTAATATATAAAAACCAAAGGCATATAGGGAATGTGTGAAGTTGGTAAACTATTACTCATTAGGTATAGAAATTGTATAGTAGAATAGTCTTTGGAGGGAGTGTCACTTCCAGGACTTGCTAGGCATACTCTTTGGAAGAGTCACCTCACATACCCCTTCCCCCCCATGATGTTATTTATGGATCATTGACCACTACAAGGCAATGTAGCCAGTGTGGAAGACCTTGGTTACAGCATATTGTACACTGATTGGTGGATTGAACCATGTGATCACTGCCATCTTGGATTCTAGAAAAGCCTATATAAACCAATAAATGAAGGAGTCTCACTCTCCTACTTTCACTCTTCACCTATTTTCCTTCATTACCTGTATTGCTTTCATTTGGCTTGTCCACACCACCCACACCACCAGCCGGCAACTTTACAAAATGGCGACCACGACTTGAGAAACTACCGAGATTTGGTTAGTACTGACTATATTTAGTGTATTGAATACTTTCGGTGTGTTTCGGTAGTATTTTCTTTTTATTTGTTATATAATACTATAGATTTATATTTCTTTATTTAATTGTTAGTTGACTGCTGGTTATTTGAATGCACGTGGTGTTGTGTGAACGCACGTGGTGTTTCATTTTTGACGATAGGGCTTGAGCTACAATTATTTTTTATAAACTATATTACATACGTAGTGTTTTTATTTCAATTAAATTAGATATGCTATTCTAAATTCTAAATTCTTGAGGTTAAGATATAAAAGGACTTTCCTATTGACTACGACTGGTGGGTAGTTGGAGTGGATAAGTTATTTTCTTCTATTTGATTCTCCAATCTTTTTACTTTTACAAAGGCTAAATTAAACTAAATTACTTCGTCGATGAATTTCCGACGAAAGTGTCTTTTCTTAAAAGTAACATTAGTCTTTGACATCGGTATTACTGTAATATTACTGTTTTATCGCCTGTCTGAAGCCTCGTGTCGCCGCTAGAATTGTTTCATTTTCGGACTACTTTCGGTAATTTTGTTTAACCTTGGAGTATATCAGAGCGTATTAATATACGGGAGAGACTTTTCACTTTTCTGCTACTGTACAGGTAACTCTATCGGTTGGATACAATTCTTTAACTTTATTTCTACCACGCTTTACGCAACACACTAAATTTCCCATATAACCCGCTACAAGGAGGATTTCAATAGCGTGAATTTATTTGACTGGTGGTAAGTTCTATATTGTATTAAATACACTTACACTATACACTCACAATGCCTGTAACACAGTTAAAAGAAGACTCTTTACGTGAACAATTTGGGTTGTGGTTAGAAAATCAGATAGATTTGGGAATTTTAAGTGAAGATTGTGATCAATTGGAAGCATGGACTAAGTGAATTGCTGGCCTGCTCTCCCTGCAGGAATTATTTTTAGACATCTATCAAGGAGGAGTGCGGCACAGCGTAGAGGTGGTAGAAGATAATTGGACGAGGTGAAGTCCGGATGGCAGGTGTACTTCTCCCATTCCATTGTGAGAGTCTTACCCGTTAGGCTATCAGGCCCCCCTGATGCAATCACCTGAACCATATCTTCGTGTACATGTGGAATTGCAGCTGTACAATCGAGTACGGCTTACTACAGTCGCCCCCCTTGGAATTCTTAGTCGCCCCGGTCCTGATATAACCGTAGGTGTTGCCAGGACGTAAAACTCCAGCGAACAACCAAAATCCTTAGTCGCATATTTACGATTACAAATATCCAGCGACTGCCCTTCCATGACCATACAGCTCATAGCAGATACAGCATCCTGGTCATGGCACCAGAGTCGTGACAGAACGAAAGCATCACACCTAGAGTAGGACTTGAACCCACACTTCTTACCATTCCGGGGCTTAATGCCCTAGCCATTACCTTATCTAGGCTCCCTGATGCAATCACCCTATCTGCATCCACCTGTGTACTGGTGTAGGTAGTGTAGAAGTCTGCACGAACCTCCTAGATGAGGAACCACATAGACAGGTGTCCGTGGGTGTGGTGGTGGCATCAGGGAGCCTTGGTGGTGTAATGGTTAACACACTGGCTCTGAATGCAAAAGGTGTGGGTTCGATTCCAGCTCTATTTTCCGATTTTCATCACCCCTCATGACAGTTTGAAATTTTATCTGGGGAGGTTGAGTTCAACTGCCTATGTAATTTACTCATGCGAACAAACTGGAGACAGAGAGGAAGATGGAATTAACAAAAAATTAATGGAGAACATAACCTGCAGGCAGGTCGGCATCTTGGCTGCAGAACATATCGATATCGTGTCTCGTATCATGGGTTGGATAGTCAGTAGCGTTGTACATGGTATCGTGATGAGTGTAAATGTCTTAAGTTGTATCATCATATCAGTGTCAAATCATATCGTAGATGGATTAGTGATTAGAGATACGGATAGTTAAATGTTGTTTAGTGTCGAGATAGTGTTTATAATCAGGAAAGGTGTGAGAAGGAAAGAAGGAAGGACTAGCTCGGAGACCAGCAGCCCTCAACCCCTACCACATTAAAATCAGGAGGGGGGGTTGAAACGACTGGCACGAACAGGTTCAAGCGGAAGACTGAAGTAAGTGAGAGTGTCATGTGCGAAAGTAGTGCCCGAGAGAGAAAGTAGTGCCAAGAAAGAAATGCAAGTGTTTGCGCTCATAAATTATCCATGTTGACATGTCAACATGCGTAATGTCACAATCTTATCGGGGGAACATGCTTGGGGAGGGGTATGAAATCCTGTGTTTGCGGGTCCCCGCATAGTATATATGCGGGCGTTAAATGCTATTGGTAGTTGGTATGCAGGTATTGCAGGTATAGCAAGACCTCAGGGAGTTTGACACCCCTGCCTTGCAGAGTTGTAAACCACTGCCTTGTGGTACAGGTTCTTGACAGAACCGAAGGCTAAGGGAACAAACCCTAAACAGAAAACCATGTCACTGTGGCAGCATTAAGGATGGTTGATGTATGGAACTCCCAATATCTCCAGACCAGCCACTGCAGGGACAAATAGTTTTGCGCCTGTCTTGACATGTTCATGCCTGTGTGAAACCTCTATTTGCTCCCTGAGAGAGTGCCACTGGTAACTTTCAAAAGCCAGCAGCACTTCAACACTTTTGCAGGCAGCTTTCATGAAATTATCAAGTGATGGATGCATTGATGCTGAAATACAGAGGAGGATGGCCAAGGCTAGCGCATCTTTCGGCCGACTACACCAGAGACTCTGGAACAACCACCATGTGTCCATTCGGGTCAAAGGCAAGATCTACCATGCAATCGTGCTATCCACCCTACTATACAGAGCTGAGGCCTGGACAGTGTACCGACGACAGGTGAAAAAGCTGCATGCCTTCATGATGCGACATCTGCATTCAATCATGAGGCTAACCTGGAAGGACAAAGTGACAAATAAGGAAATACTCGAACGGACAGGACTGCCCTCTATGGAAGATCTTCTGATCAAAAAGAATCTGCGGTGGACTGGACACCTCATGAGGATGTCATCAGACAGGCTACCAAAGCAGAGCCTCTATTCTCAACTGTCTTCTGGTTACAGAAAGAGAGGGTGCCCTCGTCTCCGGTTCAAGGATACCATCAAGAGAAACCTGAAGCTGAGAGACATTAAGACCAACTTATGGACGCAACTCTCACAGCAGAGAGCTAAATGGAGAGCGGTAGTCAAGAAATGAAAGCAGTCTTTGTCGCATCGCGACCGACAGCATGATGATGATGATGAAATGCTATTGATGGCCGATCCTGTTAGGCGGTACACGTAGGTTATGGTTACTTTCATTATGTTCTCGCATGTTATTAGCTGTAGCGCTCAACAAGGCGAACTGCCCTTTTATCCTGCATAAGGCTTAAATATCCTGCATAAGGCTTCATCTCCTGCATAAGGCTCAATATCCTGCATAGGAGCTTTCCCCGTAGTAGATAAAACACACGACACAACACGCGATCCGAGTTCAGCACCAGCAGAAGTGTAGATGATAATTGCTGATTGCTTAGTTTTATTCAGTTTATATATGTTTTTAGAAACATACAACAGTGGATGTTATAGACATTCTCATTGGCTATTACACCCATGCACACCAGTCACTCCTCTCCACCATGATCTCTCCCTAACATAGTTCACCATTGGATGCTTTAAGGACTCACCCCCCTCCCACCCAGCTCTGGCCACCACCTGTCTATCGTGGGATTACCTAACATGACAGATACCGTGTGGCTGGGCGAGATAAGGGGGAGGGATTCTGCTTAAAGGGGCACTGCTTCCCTCCCCCGGAGTGAGCATTATAAAGGGAGTACTGTTTCTTATTTAGCCATCTCGATACTAAATATATACTTAATCGGAGAATTTTACAGGGGTGCAAATATTTTAAGTAATTGAATTATTATTTTGTAAAATGTTGGAGTGTTCGTATTTTGGCCTGGCCTCACGCAATATATATTGTTTATGGCAATTCACACAATTTCTTTGTTATAATCTATTCTTTATAATTATGCAATGCAGATAGACAATGCTCATGGGTAGGTTACATGTAATATCAACTTTCTCAATTCTGGCACACAATGCACTGCGCTGTGTTATATAATAATGGTATCTAGGACATGCTTCAGTTTGGTTACAGGTGTCAGTTATCCGATCGATCCTGCTCAGTGGACCCATTTGCAGTTTGGGCTATTTTCTGTTCCAGCCAGTGGTCCACAACTGGTTCATCAAAGGCTGTGGTATGTGCTGTCCTGTCTGTGGGAAAGTGCAAATATAAGACCCTTTGCTGATTATCAGAAAGAGTAGCTTATGTGGTGGCAGCAGGTTTCCTCCAAAGAAATATGTCAGAATTACCATATCTTTGATGTCCAATAGCCAATGGTAAAAATCAATGCACTCTAGAGTTAGAGTGGAGCCGTTAAATAAAACCTGCCTACCCATACAATCTCTGCGCATCCACCGCAAATGCTGAGTTGCTGTCATCATCGCCCACTGATGGACACCTAAGAAGACTTTGTACAGAGGTTTAAGTTGGAGTATGGGGATATGGAAAATACTAATTTTGTTCGTAAACAAAATTTGGAAAGTACATTTTTGGGGGAATGTACACAATTTTCTGTCACTGGAGTACCCAAATAGGACATTTTGGGTAGGCAAGACCAGTCTACCCATACGATTTGTTCTTGCGTATTTTGTACAAAGTTTTAAGCCAGTGTACGCCAATACGTACAATTAAAATTTGGTACTTCAACAACTTTTATGTAAGCCATTTTTCTTTCACGGGAGTACACAACTAGGAAATCTTTAGTGCCTGTCACACTATGGCGGATTGAGCGACGGACAGAACCGGACAAAGAATATTCTAGTCCGGTGTTATTTGGACCTGAAATGTACCGATTATGTAACGGACGGGTAATGAACGGGTAACGGATGGGTAACGGACGGGTAACGGACAGGTAATGGACGGGTAACGGACGGGTAACGGACAGGTAACGGACGGGTAACGGATGGGTAACGGACGGGTAACGGACAGGTAACAGACGGTAACAGTTGATAGCGTATCTAATGATCAACTTACAATTAAGAATACAAAAAGAACTATAACGAACGGAAACGGACGTGTAATGGATATATAATGGATGGGGACGGATGGGGACGGTCGGGGACGGACGGGAACGGACGGGAACAGATGGTAACTGATAATAACCGCATAGGTCAGTCCAGCGCAATCCATAGTTTTGTGCATGCTCAAAACTTGTAATGGATCGGGCCGGATATCAACGGATATCAACAGATATCAATGGATATGCAACGGACACAAACTGGACTTTGCCGGATATCAACAGACTTTGTTTGGTTTCTTTCCGTTTCCCCAATCTGGTGAGGTGTGACAGAGCCTTAAGGTAGGCAGGTCTGGGTTCTACACCCGCCAAGCTAATCCAGCTTCATGTCCATCGCCGACCATCTTCTCTGCTGACCGGACGTGGTGGCCAAATCGGTAGAGCGCAGGCCTCACGTGCAGAAGGTCAGGAGTTTGGTTCCCAGTCGAGTTAAACCAATGACTTTAAAATTGATACTTGTCACCACCTAGCCTGCTGCTCAGCATTAATAGGATAGGACAAGGACTGGCTAGGTCAGTGTCAGGACAATGTGATTGAGTGGGATATTGGGTCATGGTGCCAGCAGCCTGATTTCTCAGTGGGGCAGCACTATACAGTCACCATGAGTGTGCACTGTCACAAGTCGGTACCCATCCTGGTATGACCTTAGATGTTGCTAGGACTTAAAACTCGATCAACCCACCAACATCTCCCCTGCATGCTGGGTGTTTTTTTAGGCGACTCCTGGTGTTACCTGTCGCCGCAGTGTGGCGCTGTGCGAATGTAGGTCATCCTTACCTGGCACTCTAATCAGATTACAGCTGGCTCGCGGCTCACCTCACAATCCAGAGAAGAAACAGGAAATGCGCCGGTTGACATTATTTCCTGGTTCAGAGAGACATCTAAACCCCCCCCCCCGCAAAAATACATGGATGCAAGCCAACAAATATTAAACAAGTCTAACCCGCATGTTTTTGTGTTTTAAATTTTTATTTATTTATTGGGCTTATAAGCTTACTGGCAGGCTTCAGGCTTACAAGCTTACACTACAGGTAGGCCTACATGCTTACAAGCTTACAGGTAGGCTTATAGGCTTACCAGCTTACATGCAGGCTTACAGGCTCACAGGCCTTGCAGTTAAATTAATAAACGAGTCCTTATGATTATTTAATTCAGTTACATAATCAATGAATATAATGATTTATTTGTTGGAGGGGTGCATTGTTTAAAGCTGCCTAGTCCGATGAAAATATTAAATGTTCAAAACCAAAACAATTATCTAGATTTGATTCTACATATCTAACTTAGATACTGGTGCCCTTATTTAAACATTTGTCATCACATATAAGGGAATACAGATGCAATCTAAGAGAACCTGTTACTGCAGACCCCTATGGTGTCAGAGTTTTGGCGTGCTTGCCAAAATTAATTTTGCATGGTTGTACTTCAAATATCTACAAAGTTAACCATCTAAAATAAAAGTTACTTCAAACTAAGGTAAGGTAGTCTATAGCGATCAATCTAATGTATTTATCTCAGGAAATGACAGAAACTCTAAACCATCGGACTCTGCAGCTTCCATTAAGCAGGGAAAATGTCAAGCGTTACAAAATCTGTCTTCCGCATTCCACTGCTCATTGCCCTATCCTACTAATGCTGTGCACTAGTCTAGACGGTCACACGTATCACATTGCTATGTCGTTGATGTGAATTATTTGTCTGAGGGACGCCATCGATATCGTTCAATTAAGTTAGGAAATCAATGCATGTGATGGTTTAGTTACATTAGATAATGAATGTGTAAGGCATTTTAGTTAAAGCTGCATAGTCCGATGGAAACATCAAATTTTCAAAACCATGACAATGATATAGATTTGATTCTACATATCTAATTTAGATACTGGTGCACATACTTATTAAACATTTGTCACCATATAGAAGGGAATAGTGAGGCAATTTAATAGAATCTGTTACTGATGTAAACTCTGATGTCAGAGCTTTCACATGATTGCCATAATTCACAAAGGCGGAGAGAGTGTGTGGGTATAGTGGTTTTTTATTTCATGCATGATAGAGAGAAGGGCTTATGGCCAAATGAGCATTATGTAACATCAGTCAATCAGTTCAAGGTCATGAAAGGTCAAGATCCAAAGTCAAAGTTCAAGGTTCAGAAATGTCAAGGTCAGGTGGGCTCGAACCCTCAACCCTACCCGTCAAGCGTCTTCTCAGCGGTGTGGGTGGGTGGGGGAAGAAAGGGTAGGTGTTCTCGTGTCGGGTGGTTAGGCGGTTGTGTGGTTTAAACCTGGTGGGGTTCGGTCACATGACCGCTTTGGCGGGAAATTTGACTCCTGAGAGGGTGGAGCCATTGCGGCCCTGGGGACGGTGGGCGGCTGCTAGTTCGGGCGGATCCGCCAGACAGTGCGGGGGAGCCGGGCCAGTAGATATTATTTCCAGCGATCCCTGTAGATGGCGCCACCATAGCCGTTCGTGTTGGCCCCGCCTCTGCCCCGTGAATTACGCATGTTAGGACTAACGTGTACAATTCATTGTTCTTGTTTCCACTTCAAATATTTCAAAAGTTAGCCATTTAAAATAAAAGTTACTTTAAACTAATGTAAGGTAGATTATAACGATCAACATAATACGACAGAAACTCAAAACCATCGCACTATGCAACTTTCAGTTAGTTAAATAATGCTGTCGATAATATAACCATGTTGCTTAGTTAGTTAAAGCTGCGTAACGAAAACAATTATCTAGATTTGATTCTCCATATCTAACTTAGATACTGGTGCACTTATTAAACATTACTCATCACATATCGGGAATACTTAGTCAAATTAATAGAACCTGTTACTGCATACACCTATGATGCCAGCGTTTTGGCAAGCTTCCCAAAATTAATTTCACACATTTGCGCTTCAAATATCTCAAAAGTTAGCCATTTAAAATATAAGTTACTTCAATCTAATGTAAGGTAGATTATAATGATCAACCTAATATCTTCATCTCAGGAAATAACAGACACTCAAAATCATCGGACTATGCAACTTTAATCGATGTTACTTTAGTCACTAATGCCCAGCACACACCTCCCGTATAAAACCTAAAACTGCCCATTCCGCGATTAAGTTTGAGTTTCAGTCAGTTCAAGTCTTTAGGTGTGTGACACCCTAATGCCTCACACACACCTCCCTTATACGAATCACGCTCTAAGACTTGGACAGCAAACGGATGGTGGGTATTGTAATGTATGTGTCTTCCAGTTGTGTTGTTATCCGAACACCCCCAGTGTGGCACAGAGTGAGGTCACTACAGAACGTTCTAAATAAAGTTAGTTACAGTACAGAACTCATTGTGTTCAGACGTCCTTTACATTACATGGTGTCAGATGTGGAGGCAATGGTGCTTTCCAGCCCATTGCTTCTGGTGGATACCGGGCCACGACACCCCGGGCACAAACCAACATATAATACAAGTTCATTTTACCAGGATCGACACCCTGGTCATAGAGAAGGTACCACTTGTTTGAACTTCATGTTGAAGTAGCTGCAGCGCGCCGGGCAGCCACTCCCCGGGCGCCAACAAAACCTGCACAGACTTTATTGTGACGGGTGACAATATGATGCACAGATGCATGAGAAGATGGCACACAGATGCACGGATGCCTAGAGGCACAGACACGACTGCACAGATGCCAAGAAGCATGGATGTACAGATCGTCGGCGGAAACGAACGGCTGTAATGAAAACGGCCGGAATGATGACGCGCAGGACGTCATGCCATTGCCAATGGTTATAGTGAATAAAAGACAATACAATGCACAGATGCCTGAGAAGATGGCACACAGATGCACAGCTGCCTAAACGAACAGACATGGATGCACGGATGCCAAGAAGCACGGATGTACGAATCGTCGGTGGAAACGAACGGCTCTAATGAAAACAGCCAGAATGAAGATGCGCAAGGCAACAGGCAAGCAACAGGCAAGGCAACGATATTCATCGAGAAGTAAACACGGAGCACCAGGAAGAAAGCACCGGATGCCAGGCCACTTGAGGCACGTGAAGAACATTAAATGTGACTTATTATGAGCTGTGAATTGACATAAGATGGATTATGAGACAATACAAGGTAAAGAAACAATTATTTAAAATGTATAATTATATCATTAACATCGACATGAAAATATAGGTATGCTGATTTCCGAACACCCCAGGACGGAGCAAAGCCACGTCACAAAAGAATGTAGTTCAAATTGGTGAATGTGACAAAGTAGCAGTTAGTAGTCAGCTTTGTTAAAGCTGCATACTCCAATGAAAAATATATTAATGATAATACCATATAATGCTTATACTGTAGTGTGTATAAATCACTAACGCATGTCCTAATAATTTAGGAATGTTATAACAAAAAGAAGAAGAAAACAACAACAAAATTAAAAAAAACAAAAAAAAAACAATAACAAACATGTATGATTCCATCATTTAATATTGCTATGGACTAGTTGTTAATGATGGACATATAAAAACTAAAATATTGGTTATATAGAAACCGGAGTAAGCCAAGTATGCTAAACCTACCAAATGATACTGATATTTGTAATGTTAAATTTAATGTCATATACATTTGTAAAGTAATATTATATTAAATGATATTACACCACTGCCATATTACACCAAACAACCAACGTATACGGTCAAAAGCACACACAAAAATATAACCACACTAAAATTAATAAAACATTCTAGTGTTAATAAAATAATATATATATAAAAGATCAGAGAATGCAGACCAAAACATAGTATGTCGAGTGTGACGTTTTGAATTAGGAATGGTTTGGTTGGCCTGTGCAACTTTAAATTGTTACTGTATGTTACCATGACAATACATGAAGAACGTCACACATTTGAGGTCAAACAAAGACTTTACAGAACACATTCACACATAGGAAATGGCACATGAAGGTAACTGAGTATGTTTTTTTGTGATGTTTTGTAAATGCTGTAAGTTGTCGTACTTGTCATAGATCCTGTCAAATAGCTGTTGACTCAGTACTGTTATTGTAGGTAATGTTCACCGATGCAATTGTAATAATTAAGCAAGTGACATGCTAGAAATGCAGTACAGTAAGAATGACACATGATTAAAGTCAAATAAAGAATGGACACAACAGATGCAAGGATAAGAAACGACACATGAAGCTAACTAAGTATACATTTTGTGTGTTGGTATAAATGCTTTAAATTGTCTTACATGTCATAGATGTTATCCAATAAATATTCACTCAATACTTATTAAACAAACAAACAAAAATGTTCACTGATGCAATTGTTACAATTAAATAACTGACATGCCAGAAAAGCAGTACAATAATTAATGACAACACATAGTTCAGGTCAAACAAAGAATGGACACAACTCATGCAAACATAAGAAACGACACATGAAGTCAACTGAGTATGCATTTTGTATGTTTTTATAAATGCTATGTTTAGTTGCTCTTCATGTCATGGATGTTCTTGACTATATATGTTGACTCAATGCTTATTAAGCAAACATAAAAGAATGTTCACGGTTGAAATTGTTATAGTTAAATAAGTAACATGCTGGAAAAGCTGTACAATAAGTGGTAACGTCACATACTTAAGTTCGAACAATGAATGGACACAACGCATGATAACATAAGAAACGACACATGCAGCCAGCTGTGTATGCATTTTGTATGTTTATGTTTATACATGTTTTTAAGTTGTCTTGCATGTCAAAGATGTTATCAAATGAATTTTGACTCAATGCTTTTATAAACGAACAAATAAAAAATAAATAAAAATATGACGAAATGTTCACGGATGAAATTGTTATATGAAGCATGAGTTTAATTTGAACATTTTGGGAAATGTTGTGCATGAAATACTATATTGAATATTTGAATCTCATATGTTATATAAGTCGTTTACTGTTGTTGCTATGCCACTTTCTGTTCTGCCTAGCAAGTGCCTTGTTATGTTCAGTTATGAATTGCATACAACGTTACGTAATAATACGCTCATTGTTCAGGTCATATGAAGAAGAGACAAAATAAGTCTACATTTAAGAAGTGACAACTCACCCTGACTATGTATTCGTTGTATTACTTATGGGTCGTGTTTTTGTATGATGGGCTACATTCGATAGTTTCCCATTTACATGTTTCATGGTTCTCTTCTTAAACATAGTATGTATAATATCTCTATATGTATTAGGTCTTCATGTACAATGCCATTTACATTGTTCTGGAATGTTAGTAAATTTGAGCATGGCATTTTATCCTCGCAATACCTGGTACCATTCTGTTATGGATAGGAATTATTTTAAAGAGGGGGATATGGCGTTATGACATTAGTTATAATAACACAAGAAGGACCTGTTGCTATCGATGGTAGTTTATATATACAAAATGTTACCATTGAATTTTGTTCCTCTGTTCCATTGAAAGGGAGATGTAATGTATGTGTCTTCCAGTTGTGTTGTTATCCGAACACCCCCAGTGTGGCACAGAGTGAGGTCACTACAGAACGTTCTAAATAAAGTTAGTTACAGTACAGAACTCATTGTGTTCAGACGTCCTTTACATTACAGGTATCACACACATACCATATAAGATACGACTGACCGCTCACATATACCGTTTCTCGAACGGCCCGATTCGTTTTTCGAATGTCTTGCGATCCGAGTCTTAAGCACTAAAACTGAGTTTTAAGTCACGAATCGGAAGCATTAGCAGTCGGTATATGTGTGTTGTCCCTGTTGTCAGTTTTAGTCGGGAAACGGGACCGGTCGGGTTGTGACAGGTCGCATCGGGCAGTCAGTTTTAGCACATGAATCGTATACGGGAGGTGTGTGCCAGGCATTAATCAATGTTCTTGATAATTTAATCAAGTTAGTTAATCAATTCTCATGGTTAAAGCTGCATAATCCGATGGTTTTGAGCTTCTGTCATTTTACCGAGATAAATATATTAAATTGATTGTCATAATCTACCTTGTTTAGTTTGAAGTGACTATTATTTTAAATGGCAAACTTTTGAAGTGTTTGAAATGTAAACATGATTAATTAGTTTAGGCAAATATACCAAGCCACTGAGACCATAGGCTTCTGCAGTAACAGGTTTGATTAAACTGACTCAGTATTCCCTTCTATGTGGCAACACATTCTTAATAAGTGCATCAGTATCTAAGTTATATGTGTAGAATCAAATCTAGATAATTGTTTTGGTTTTGAAAATGTGATGCTTCATCAGACTATGCAGCTTTAAGTTAGTCCTGATTATTTTGTAAAAGTTCATTTATCCAGAGCTCATGATGCTTTAAATAAGTTAGTTAGTCAATGCATTAAGTTAAGTGAATTAAACATAGTGATTTAGGTAATTTATGCAGCGGATGATTTAGTTGAGGTAGTTAATCAATAACCATGACGATGTAGCTACATTAATTAATCAGTGTTCATGGTGATTTTGTTAAGTTAATTCATCCATAATCATGATGATGTATTAAAGTTAGTTAATCACTTATTTTACCTCTGCTATGAATTACTCAGAAATGTGGATACTAATAATAGTCAAATGGAATATTCCAGCATCATGACATTGTAGAGTCCTTAATATGGATCTTAATGTGGACCTTAAACTTAAAGATGACCTTCCTTTTATGAGCTTCTTTGTTACCTTACTGTTAGTCCCCTACGCTACTGTTAGCGTAGGGGACTGATCACCTATTTACACCGGACCACCACCAAGCCACAAGCAGTTAGGTGACCAGTCCACCCCGCTGTGGCCAGGTATTTAATACCCAATGACACATGCCTCGGGAGCAGTTAATGGCCAGCACCCGACCGACCTCTCAGGGGAATAAAAATCTGCACCAACACTCCAGTGTTTGTGTCTTTCGTTCCATCTTTGCTTCCGTGGTTCGAGAAGGGAGAACCAACCTCACTGCCTTATTACGCATATTAACCAGGTTAACAGGAAAATGTCAGCCTTGATGTGTTTACGTGCATGTCCTCCGGTGGCAGCAGCAGAAGGCGAGATATCAATTACACCAGGTGAGATCTGGCCGGCTAATAAATGAATGTCACAAAAACATGGCAGCTGGAAATGTGAGTACAGGTTGCCATGACTACCACATGTAGTGGGCGTCCTCCGTCAGAGGGCTCTACTCAGTTGGCATTATGTGTCATGTATTATATGTATCGAACAGCATTACTTAATTGTCATTAGGTGGACCTGACATGTTATACGTTCATGTATATCGAACAACATTACTCATTAGGCATTAGGAGGACCTGACATGTTATATGTTCATATATATCAAACAACATTACTCATTAGGCCTTAGGAGGACCTGATGAGTTATACAGTCATATGTATGTATCAAACAATATTACTCATTCAGCATTAGGAGGACCTGACATGTTATGCAACATATATATTGAACACCATTACTCGATAGGCATTAGAAAGACTATATGTTATGCATCATCTATATCAAATAATATTACTCATATATATCAAATAACATTACTCATTAGGCATTTGGAGAACCTGACATGGTATCCATCATATATATCAAACAACATTACTCATTAAGCAGTAGAAAGATGATATATGCTATACATCATATATATCAAATAACATTACTTATTAGGCATTATGATTGACTGATTGGTGGTTGCTTTATGCTGTGTCGGCAGCATAGGCCATATTCACGGCAAGAAATGTTTGTTTTTTGTTCAAACCATCACTTTTACGTGTAAAAGCAGACAATCAATTATGTGCCAATAGACACTCATTAAATTAGAAAGCTCACAATCATATATTTGTCGTCAAGGGAAACAAATTCCCATAGAAAAAGAAAAGTTTTATTAATAATTGATAGAATCTATTTAGTAAACTATATGAGGTGGTACAGTCCAGCTGCCCTCAAAAAGGCCAACATGTTTTCCTGTTTTACCTTTGTAAAAAGGTCATGCATACTGTCTGCAGTGTAGAACTGTTGGCGCAGGGCCAAACAAATCGACTCAACTTAGTAAAATGTGTTTGAGTGTCAGCGGGGACTGACACCCAATACATTCAGGGGGAGGTTCCCCCTTGAGCAGAAAAGCATGTGTAAGCCACGAGTGGCCAATACGGCAGCGGCTAAGGATCACTTGGTCCCGCCGACCTCCCACATGAGTCTGTGGTGGCTTTCCCACAGATGGTTCAATTTCTTTAAGTTTATTAATGTTTTCATCCCACTCATGTTGCCATTTGGATTTTATGTGGGTGGCTATTAGTGGTTTCAGATCAGAGTGAGGGATCAAACATGGTTCAAGATCACAGTTCAGGGCCTTCTTCGCAGCCCGATCAGCTCATTCGTTTCCTTGTATGCCAGCATGGCCAGGCACCCAGCACAGGTGGATGTCATACCCATCCGTTGTCAGTTGGTTCATTTTATAAATGACCGTTGCTAGAATAGGGTGATTCATTTTCAGTCCAGCAACAGCCAGGAGGCAAGAGAACGAATCACTGTATATAACATAGTTAGTGTGGTTGGATACCTCGATACACTCCAACGCGAGAAGGAGTGCTTGGGCTTCTGCAGTGAAAATCGAGCTCTGATCGGGCAAATGTACACCAAATTTGTCCCGTCGCCAGACTGCCGCAGCATCTACCCGGCTTTGGTCTTTTGAACCATCAGTGTATATGGAGAGGTGGTCTGCAAACTGGCCTTTAATCTCTGCATGCAGTCCTTGGTACTCGAGTGGATGTGTCCCAGACTTCCTCAGTTCCGTGAGTCGGAGGATAACCGATGGCTTTCTCAACGACCACGGGGGATGTTCTGGGACTTTGGCATCCTCCAACACGTCCAAATCCACGTCCAAGGCCTCCAAATGAGGTTTCATTCGGAGCCTCAGTGGCCGGTTGTAATTTGGCCTGGCTTCATACCTGGATTTGTCATGTTGCTCGAATAGACAATTGTGTGCAGGATTCAAAGCATTAGTTTTTATCTTGAATACATATTGCATGGCCAGTTTGATTCTCCTGTTGTTAAGTGATGGTTCATTGGCTTCGACGTAAAGGCTCTGAACCGGTGAGGTGCGGAAGGCCCCAAGGGCCAGGCGCAGTCCCTGGTGGTGGATCGTGTCTAGCAGCCCAATATATGATTTCCTTGCGGAACCGTATACTATGCTGCCGTAATCCACTCGTGACCGAACCAAGGTTCTGTACACGGAGAGCAGAACATCTCTGTCCGCTCCACACTCTGAGCTGGACAGCACCCTCAGAATATCCAGCACTTTCAGGCATCTTGTTTTTAGGTACTTTATATGTGGCACAAAAGACAGTTTTGCATCGAGAATGAGGCCCAGAAATTAGGTTTTCTCAATGACTTTAATGGGATCCCCATCCAGGGTCAGCTCCGGTTCCGCATGTATTCTACGCAGCAGGCAGAAGGGCATGCAGACTGTTTTGGTCTTGGAAAATTTGAAACCGTTCAGAACTGACCATCGATGGATCCCATTTATGCTTGGTTGTAGCTGTCTCTCTATGACATTCATGTTAGCACCACTGTAATATAAAACAAAGTCATCCACGAAAAGACTACAGGAGACCTCCCGCTTTACAGCAGCAACAATACCATTGACCTTGACCCCGAAAAGGGTCACGGCCAGTATGCTGCCTTGAGGTACTCCTAGTTCCTGTGAGTGTAGGCTGGAATAGGTAGTCTTGACATGGACACGGAAATGCCTGAAGGCTAGAAAGTTCCTGATGAAAATTGGCAAGTGGCCACGAAGGCCAATCGCATGAAGATCCTCCATGATGCCATGCTGCCACGTTGTGTCATAGGCTTTTTCGAGGTAAAAAAAGACAGCCACAACGTGCTCCTTCTTAAGGAAAGCATCTCTTATGAAGGTCTCTATGCGCACCAAATGGTCGAGGGTGCTACGGCCCCGTCTGAAGCCACATTGAAGGTTGGACAGGTGGTGTCCTGACTCCAGTAGCCAGACGAGGCGGTTGTTTACCATGCGCTCCATGGTTTTACAGATGCTGCTTGTGAGGGCTATGGGACGATAGTTGTGGGCTTCACTCTGGTCATTAGTCCTTAGGAGGACCTGGCATGTTATATGTTCATGTATATATATCAAACAACATTACTCATTAGGCATTAGGAGGACCTGGTATGTTATACATCATAAAAATTACACATTACTCATTAGGCATTAGGAGGACCTGGTATGTTATACATTCATATATATATATATAACAACATTACTCATTAGGCATTAGGAGGACCTGGCATGTTATACATTCATATATATATATATTTATATATAACAACATTACTCATTAGGCATTAGGAGGACCTGGCATGTTATACATTCATATATATATATATATATATATATATATATAACCACATTACTCATTAGGCATTAGGAGGACCTGGCATGTTATACATTCATCATATAATAATATATATATATATATATAACACATACCATAGGCATTAGTCATGTTATATATATATATAACAACATTACTCATTAGGCCTTAGGAGGAGCTGACATGTTATACATTCATATATATATATATATATATAACCACATTACTCATTAGGCATTAGGAGGACCTGACGTGTTATACGTTCATATATATGTATATCAAACTACATTACTCATTAGGCATTAGGAGGACCTGACATGTTCTACATCACATATATCAAACAACATTACTCATTAAGCATTAGAAAGATTATGTGTTATGCATCATATATATCA
The DNA here is from genome assembly GCA_030323885.1 of Branchipolynoe longqiensis. Lineage (NCBI taxonomy): Eukaryota > Metazoa > Annelida > Polychaeta > Phyllodocida > Polynoidae > Branchipolynoe > Branchipolynoe longqiensis. The sequence continues at coordinate 4,144,352 of CM059190.1, forward strand.
AATAACATTAGTTTAGGCATTATGAGGTTCTGACATGCTTTATATCATATATATCAAACACCATTACTCATTAGGCATTGGGAGGGCATTGTATACAAGGACTGGTTAGCCAATATCAGGATAATGTGACTGTCTGGGATATCGGGTCATGGTCTCCCAGTGGAGCAGCACTATACAGTCGTGATGAGTACGTATTGCCACAAGTCAGCACTCATCCGGATATGACCTTACATGTTACTAGGACCTAAATCAACAACAACATTGCTGTATGAACGAATGCATGCACGAGATAGCTACACAACAACTGAAATTGACAAAACAAAGCGAACCAGGAGACTATTACTGCCTTGTGGTAAAAACAAGTCATTAGACTTAAGCTAAGATTCCATATACGCGGTATGCGACATGCGGCATGCGAATGCGAATGTGGTATGCGGCATAGATAACCTCCAATAGCCGATGTCTACTTTTTGTGTTGGGGGGTGGTTAAATAAACCAACAAATATATATATATACCCATCCCATTTTTGTGGTTTTTGCTCCAAATTTTGAAGGAAAGTCAAAGTTACTATTGTTTTTTTATGGCAAATGCATTCGCATTCGCATTCGCATTCGCATTCATATTCATATTCGCATTCGCATTCGCATTCGCATTCACATTCGCATTCGCATTCCACCAATTGGTCCATGGGTCGATCCATTTGCCGCATTCACATTCGCATTCTCGTTCGCGTATTCGCATTCGCATTCGGATACATGGAAGCATCACTATTCATTTAAATGCTTTTTGATTTTTTGCCGCTTTCGCATTCGCATTCGCATTCGCATACCGCATACCGCTTATATGGAATCTTAGATTTAGCCGTTATAGGCACTGGCATCAGCAAAAAAAAAAGAAAACTTTACCCTGTCACCCATATTCTATCAATATTGACATATCCTTGCTTGTGAGGACATTCTAGGTCCTGGCTTATCCTGGTTAGGTCTAAGTGCTGTCCATCCTGCTCTGCGTTGTAGGTTTTCTGCCTATTGCTCACGCGCTGGTTTTGCAATTTGGCTCTGATGTCAACAAAGCCGAGGGTAAACCTTTCTGATATTAGATGGTCTGGCATTTCGAGTCAGCTCACGCAAGAGTTCCGAGTCATGCAATAGTTTCATAATATTGCACTAGTCGGCACTGACCTCTCGGGACAAGGAGCCATATAGACAGATAGACATGGATAGGCTGACGCAACAGGGAGTCTAGGTGGTGTAATGGTTAGCGAGGGGTGTGGGTTTGAATCCTGCACTAAGGACAATGTTTCCTATTTTCATAGCCCTCATGACACTGGTGCCATGACCAGGATCCTGTACAAGCTGTGCTCTGCATGGTTGTTGAATCTACCCTGTGTATGAATATTCAAGTGCATTGCCTGTATGTATGTGAGTCAGTCTCATGAAAATAGGCCAATTGGTGCATGGGGGAAAGATGTCGGCGTTGACTATTGGATGTCGGCGTCAAGCGGCATAATTATAGTTTAGCATTGACAGAGGGGTTGGAAAGTTCTTAAATTTATACTGGATGTAAAGGTAGAGAAGATACAACCCTATTTGTTCCTAGAATAATTTAATATGAAACAAAGAAATGCATTACACTTTAACAATTGCGACGCCAATATTTGTTAAATTGACCAAAATCACTCTTTGAAAATAGATATCATTTAGACAAATATATTGATGAACCCTTTTCTTTGTATGGGTTTCCCTCATTGTGTACAATCCATAGGATTGTGAAAGGAAATCTCCATAGATGCAGCCTCTTTATTTTAACACTACATTTTAACTTGAGGTCTGAGAGAATCAGATTAAAGCAAGGTTACATTATAACAAACGAAGACAACTTGAGGTCTGAGAGAATCAGATTAAAGCAAGGTTACATTATAACAAACGAAGACAACTTGAGGTCTGAGTAAATCAGATTAAAGCAAGGTTACATTATAACAAACGAAGACAACTTGAGGTCTGAGTGAATCAGATTAAAGCGAGGTTACATTATAACAAACGAAGACAACTTGAGGTCTGAGAGAATCAGATTAAAGTGAGGTTACATTATAACAAACAAAGACAACTTGAGGTCTGAGAGAATCAGATTAAAGCAAGGTTACATTATAACAAACGAAGACAACTTGAGGTCTGAGTCAATCAGATTAAAGCGAGGTTACATTATAACAAACGAAGACAACTTGAGGTCTGAGTGAATCAGATTAAAGCAAGGTTACATTATAACAAACGAAGACAACTTGAGGTCTGAGTCAATCAGATTAAAGCGAGTTTACCTTATAACAAACAAAGACAACTTGAGCTCTGAGGGAATCAGATTAAAGCAAGGTTACATTATAACAAACGAAGACAACTTGAGGTCTGAGTCAATCAGATTAAAGCGAGTTTACCTTATAACAAACAAAGACAACTTGAGCTCTGAGGGAATCAGATTAAAGCGAGGTTACATTATAACAAACGAAGACAACTTGAGGTCTGAGAGAATCAGATTAAAGTGAGGTTACATTATAACAAACAAAGACAACTTGAGGTCTGAGAGAATCAGATTAAAGCAAGGTTACATTATAACAAACGAAGACAACTTGAGGTCTGAGAGAATCAGATTAAAGCAAGGTTACATTATAACAAACGAAGACAACTTGAGGTCTGAGTAAATCAGATTAAAGCAAGGTTACATTATAACAAACGAAGACAACTTGAGGTCTGAGTCAATCAGATTAAAGCGAGTTTACCTTATAACAAACAAAGACAACTTGAGGTCTGAGGGAATCAGATTAAAGCGAGGTTACATTATAACAAACAAAGACAACTTGAGGTCTGAGAGAATCAGATTAAAGCGAGGTTACATTATAACAACACGAAGACAACTTGAGGTCTGAGTGAATCAGATTAAAGCGAGGTTACACTATAACAAACAAAGACAACTTGAGGTCTGAGAGAATCAGATTAAAGCAAGGTTACATTATAACAAACGAAGACAACTTGAGGTCTGAGAGAATCAGATTAAAGTGAGGTTACATTATAACAAACAAAGACAACTTGAGGTCTGAGAGAATCAGATTAAAGCAAGGTTACATTATAACAAACAAAGACAACTTGAGGTCTGAGAGAATCAGATTAAAGCGAGTTTACATTATAACAAACAAAGACAACTTGAGGTCTGAGAGAATGCGCATTAAACTCTGGGTCGCTGCGAAGGGGAGGAGCAGCGGAACATAGGGCCTTATTAGTTCATCTAGTTGCTGACACACTGCATGTAAGAACTGCCATGCTCGGGCAGTAAAATGACTAGTGCACAGGTCTACACGCAGATTACTGGGTGCATGAGGGGGCAGTGTGTGATCAGCGGGCTGCTGCACCTGGAGGTAAAAACGGAGGTCGCCATAGCAACTGCTCTCAGATGCACGCCAAACTGCACAGATGGGCAGCGGCCTCTCCCCGGCACCCAAGTCACTTGCATGTTGCCTTAGTTACATAGCATTGTCACACCCACCTGTAGGTTGTCATGGTTATATAGAATTGTCACATCCACCTGTGGGTTGCCTTGATTGTATAGAATTGTCACACCCCACCTGTAGGTTGTCATGGTCGCATAGAATTGTCACACCCACATGTGGTTGTCACGGTTAAATAGAAGTGTCACATCCATATGTAGGTTGTCATGGTTACATAGAATAGTCTCACCCAACTGTGCGTTGCCTTGGTTACAAAGAATTGTCACACCCACCTGTGGGTTGCCTCGGTTACATAGAATTGTCATACCCACCTGCAGGTTGTCATGGTTATATATAATTGTCACACCCACCTGGGGGTTGTCATACAGGTTGTCTTGGTTATATTGAATTGTCACAGCTACCTCTGGGTTGCCTTCATTACACTGAATTGTCACTCCCACCTAGAAGTTGCCGTGGTTACGCTTACTTGTCACACCCACTTGTAGTTGTAGGTTGCCTTGGTTACACTGAATTGTCCCCCCCCCATTGTAGCGTTGGTTACATCAAATTCACACTCCCCGGTAGGTTGCCTTAGTTACATTGAATTGTGACGCCAACCCAGAGGGTGCTTTGGTTTGTAGAATTACCACACCCACACCTCGGTTGCCTTGGTTACATTGAATTGTCACATCCATCTACAGGTTGTCTTGGTTACATATAATTGTTACACCCACACCTGGGCCGCGTTCAGGGTCCATCTCAGAGGCTCCGCGGAGACGTCTCAGTGATGCTTTTTGGCCTAATACTGTTCAGAGTGCGTCTCGGCGACGTCTCTCTTTTCAGACTGGAGATGAAAATCACCTCGAAAATGGCCACCACATTCAGTGCTTTCAGCCAATCACAGCACAGCCTTACCATTGCAAATGGCCGCCACCTAAGGGGGCAGCCATTTTCGAGGCGACAAACTGCTTGTGCAGTTCAGACTAGCGTGACGTCAGTGCCATCTCCGAGGCACCTCCGAGACAGACCCTGAACACGGCCCTGGGTTGCCTTCGTTACATAGTATTCTCACACTCAGTTGGAAACAAGGACTGAGCAGGTTGTCTTGGTTACATAGAATTGTCACACCCACACCTGGGTTGCCTTCGTTACATAGTATTCTCACATTCAGTTGGAAACAAGGACTGAGCAGGTTGTTTTGGTTACATAGAATTGTCACACCCACAACCTGGTTGCCTTGGTAACATGGCATTCTCACACTCAGTTGGAAGCAAGGACTGAACATCAGCTATCTATGGCTGTCGGACAAGGATTCGCGGTTCTGGCACCTGCAGGAGGATGTTTCTGTAACAAGGTGAAGGTCACCGCTGGGAGGGACTGGAGGTCATGAGGTCGTGAGGTCAAGTATTAATCGAGTCAAACCAAAGAGGTCCAGCACTGATCCTTGAGACGACCACGTCTCTCTCTAAAACCGCCATTATTCATTCACTTCACACAACAAAATGGCGGATTTAGCACAACAAAAATGGCGGATTTAGCACAACAAAATGGTGGCTTGTGCCCAACATACTGGCGGCTTTCGCACAACAAAATGCCAGCTTTCACAAATCAAAATGGCGGTTTTCACACAACAAAATAGTGGTTTTCACACAACAAATTTGCGGTTTTTAAACAAAAAATGGTGGTTTTCACACGACAAAATGGTGGTTTTCACACAAGATGGTGGCTTTCAGACAACAAAATGGCGGTTTTCACACAACAATCTGCTGGTTTTCAAACAAAAAATTGTAGTTTTCGCACGACAAAATGGAGTTTTTCACACAACAAATTGGCGGTTTTCACCCAACAAAATGGCAACTTGCACCCAACAAAATGGCGGTTTTCACACAACAAAATGGCGGCTTTAACATCACAAAATGGTGCCTTTCACACAACAAAATTGCGGTTTTAACACAACAAAATGGCGGTATTCACACAATAAAATGGTGGCTTTCACACAACAAGATGCCGGCTTTCACACAACAAAATAGCGGGTTGGGGTGTGGGGGGGGGGGTTTGGGTGGGGGTTGGTGGGGGTGGGGGGTGGGGGGTACTGGCCTGCTGCGGTGCAGAGTAAGGACCTACTCCAGGAGGCCCGAGGACATGATAAGCTTTGTCAAAAGGAGGTCATCATAGGTCATCCCATGGAGGGTGCCACCCTGACCTCCAGTACCTGGAGGCTGAGCTTAACGGTCCAGATGGTCAGTCAACCTGATGGTTGGTGTACAGCAGAACACATATTTTGTCAGCGCCGAGACACTAGTCTTCCAGCCATTGAAGCGATCACATTTGGTTTGTATGTTGCGATGGAGAAGTGGAATCCGCTGCTTTGTGTGCAGCACACCCCAGTCTGAACATTGAAAGTGGAGTGGGGGGGTCTATGCTGCATAGTCTATAGCATAGGTACTCAACATAGTTACTCCCGCAACCCTGTTACTGCGACAGGGCTGCTGAATAGTCCATTAGAAAAAGTGTCGGAAGGCTCGGATATGGAAATAACCGCATTGAATTTAAATGTAAAGTGCTAAATATATAGTTAAAATGGTTATTTATCATAGTCCAGTGTTTCTGAGTGCAGAATTAATCATGTAGATTGATGTATTTTAAATGTTGAATCGCGAGCTATCTGGGGTCGCCATCTTGATATATAGTATTTTTTTGTTTGTTTGTTGGTAGATTAGTTGTTTAAGCAGGGGAAATTTCAATCGTGGACGATTGGTCTTCCTCATTCGACTGCTCCTTGCCCTATCCTAATAATGCTGAGCGCCTGGCTAGGAAGCGACAAGTATCAATTTGTAAGTCATTGGTTTGCCTCGACCAGGGTTTGTACCCACGATCCCATGATCGACCAACACAGGAGATGGATGCTCTAACTCATTCGGCCACCCCAGATAAAGACTGCCCACTGGAAACACCACCTCCACAGTTAATTCTTTCTGAAGCAGCTTTTGGTCAGATTTAATTTGTTTGTTTGTTTGTTGTTTTACGTCCTGGCAACAGCTAAGGTCATATCAGGACGGGGGTCAGATTTAAGCTGGGTTGTCATTCACCCTTACTGTGAGTAGGGGTGAATCTTTTGTTATCTTCCACCCATTTCCACTGCGGTTACAGTGCTGTTTGGCAGTGGAAATCCTCTATATATCAGTCCTTTTCCACAGAGCGCATCGCACAGTGAGCTTCTAATGCTATCCCCACAACATTAGTTCTTGCCACTGCCACCAGAGGGCGGGATCGTGGCGGAGATGGTCTACATCTTGTTTTGATCTTTCACTTTGCCACACACTCACGGAAGAATGCCAAGATTTCGTAACAGTACGCTTCCACTGGTTTATTACAAAACCTATCCGCTCTCCGCGGCATCAACAGTCAACTGACCCGCCCCCTAACTCGCTAGTTCCCATGTCACCTCTATAGGTGGGTGGGGGGTATGCTAGCCACACGCAGTAGAGGGCAGCCCAGTCGGGCCCTGCCCGGTGGCTAGCATGCCACCACCTAGTGCAGTTCAGTGTAATTGTGTAGGTGTGCGGCGTAGTGTCTGCCACCACCGCGTGGTAGTGGAGCTCATGTACAGACTACTACAGTGAATAGCAAATAGCGAATGACCTTGACCCACTTTAACTCACTTACACACGCAGACAATTGCGCCCGTGTTCAAAGTGCAAAGTTAGTTGACTCTAGTCGGACCATGGAGTTAACACATCGAGGCTATACTTGATGAGATCAGATGGGGTGGCCGAATGAGTTGAGCGTCCTGTTTTGGGAGATCAAGGGATCCGAACCCATGGGTTTTGTGGGTTCGAACCCTGGTCGAGTCAAACCAATGACTTAGAAATGGATACTTGTCGCTTCCTAGCCTTGCGCTCGGCATTATTAGGATAGGGCAAGGACTGGTTGGCTCAGTGTCAGGATAATGTGACTGAGTGGGATATCAGGTCATGGTGCTGGTGGCCTGGTCTCCTAGTAGGGAAGCACTATAAAGTTGCCATGAGTGCACGCTGTCACAAGTCGGTACCCGACCTGCTGTGAGCTTAGATGTTGCTGGGACGTAAAACAACAACAACTAAATATATTTGGTGATGGCAGTTGGTGTTCTATGGCACACATCACGTGATTAGAACCAATAAAATTCCCGTTTACACCGTTTACAGCCGCACACATTAGACTCCAGCAAGCGTGTACATTTCACTCTCCAAGCGCAGTTCTCTGTACATTTTACTGTCACTCTCCATGTGCAGTTATGTGTACATTTCATTAACTCTCCAAACACAGTTCTCTGTTCATTTAACTCACTCTCCAATTGACTGTCTGTATAAATGTCACTGTCACTCACCGTGCGCAGTTCTGTGTGCATTTCACTCACTCTCCATGTACAGTTCTCTGTACATTTCTGTCACTCTCCAAACAGAGTTCTCTGTTCATTTGATTTTCATTTACTCTCCATGCGCAGTTCTCTGTACATTTCACTTTCACTTTATATAACATAATGTGTGCATATTTCATTATCACTCTACAGGCACAGTTCTGTGCATATTTCATTATCACTCTCCAGGCACAGTTCTATGCACATTTCATCCTCACTCTCCAGGCACATTTCTGTGCATATTTCATTATCACTCTCCAAGCACAGTTCTGTGCATATTTCCTTATCACTCTCCAGGCACAGTTCTGAGCACATTTCAATATCACTCTCCAGGCACAGTTCTGAGCACATTTCAATATCACTCTCCAGGCACAGTTTTGAGCACATTTCATTATCACTGTACAGGCACAGTTCTATACACATTTCAATATCACTCTCCAGGCACAGTTCTCTGCACATTTCAATATCAATCTTCAGGCATGGTTCTATGCACATTTCAATATCACTCTCCAGGCACAGTTCTGTGTACATTTCATCATCACTCTCCAGGCACAGTTCTGAGCACATTTCAATATCACTCTCCAGGCACAGTTCTGAGCACATTTCAATATCACTCTCCAGGCACAGTTCTGAGCACATTTCATTATCACTGTACAGGCACAGTTCTATACACATTTCAATATCACTCTCCAGGCACAGTTCTCTGCACATTTCAATATCAATCTTCAGGCATGGTTCTATGCACATTTCAATATCACTCTCCAGGCACAGTTCTGTGCACAGTTCATCATCACTCTCCAGGCAGAGTTCTCTGCACATTTCATTATCACTCTCCAGGCACAGTTCTCTGCACATTTCACCATCACTCTCCAGGCACAGTTCTCTGCACATTTCAATATCACTCTCCAGGCACATTTCCGTGCACATTTCATTATTACTCTCTAGGCATAGTTCTGTGTACATTTCATCATCACTCTCCAGGCACAGTTCTCTGCACATTTTAATATCAATGTTCAGGCACAGTTCCGTGCATATTTCATTACCACTCTCCACCACAGTTCCATGGACATTTCATTATCACTCTTCAGGCACAGTTCTGTACACATTCCATTATCACTCTCCAAGCACAGTGCTGTGAACATTTCATTATCACTCTCCTAGCATAGTTATGTGCACATTTCAATATCACTCTCCAGGCACAGTTCTGTGCACATTGCATTATCACTCTCCAGGCACAGTTCTAAATCACTCAATGATTGTGCTCATTTCAGCCATCTAGGCGCATGTGCCTTTCACTCTCCAACCATATCCTGTCTACACCAGATTCTTTTCCGCTCGGAGAATGAAGTAGAAACTCACGTGATAGTGGTTGTTGTGCTGACGGGTGTGCTGAGAGCACCCACGTGACCTTACGGGTGACCTTGAGGTTGTTGAGCAGCAGTCAGACCGGTGAGGGAGAGCCTGATCAATGGTGTGCAAGTACTCGGGGACGCGTGTTACCCGGCCGTGTGTGTGTGTGTGGGGGGGGGGGGGGGGCTGCGCCTGCAGAACCTCCCACCCCCCGCCCTCACCCCATATCACACTGACTACACACCCATGTCACACTGACTGCACACTCATGCCCCACTGACTGCACCCCATGTCACACTGACTACACACTCATGTCCCACTGACTGCACACTCATGTCTTACTGACTGCACACTCATGTCTCACTGGATGCACACTCATGTCCCACTGACTGCACACTCATGTCTCACTGATTGCGCACTCATGTCTCACTGACTGCATACTCATATCTCACTGGCTGCACCCTCATGTCTCACTGATTGCACACTCATGTCTCACTGACTGCATACTCATGTCTCACTGATTGCAACCCCATGTCACTGCCTGAATCCTCATGTCTCACTGACTGCACCCCCATGTTACTGCCTGAATCCTCATGTCTCACTGACTGCACCCGCATGTGCCACTGACTGCACACTCATATATCACTGACTGGATATTCATGTCTCACTGACTGCACTCTCATGTCCCACTGACTGCACACTCATATCTCACTGACTGCACATTCATGTCTCACTGACTGCATCCCCATGTCCCACTGAGTGCACCCCATGTTACTGCCGGAATCCTCATGTCTCACTGACTGCACCCGCATGTCCCACTGACTGCACACTCATATATCACTGACTGGATATTCATGTCCCACTGACTGCACCCTCATGTCTCACTGACTGCACCCTCATGTCCCACTGCCTGCACACTCATATCTCACTGACTGCACATTCATGTCTCACTGCCTGCATCCCCATGTCGCACTGACTGCACCCCATGTCACTGCCTGAATCCTCATGTCTCACTGACTGCATCCTCATGTCCCACTGACTGCTCATGTCTCACTTCCTGCACACTCATGTCTCACTGACTGCACCGCCATGTCCCACTGACTGCACCTTTCAAGGCTCACGGCTTATACACCAGTCACCCCCGGTGCCCGCTCCTGTGGTCACGTGACTGGATACCGTCTCAAAAGGAGGCTGCGTTTCCGGTTTAATTTCGCTCAAGTCTCGTCGACGTCTCACGGGAAGTCGGTGTCAAAACGAGATTTGGGAAAAGTTTAATCCGCCAGTGACGTATCTCTAACCGTCACCTTGACAGCGCCATGATGTTGACAGTTAGTTAACTGTAACAGCACCAGCCTGTTGAGAGTCAGTTCACCATGACATTGACAGCACTTGGATGGTGACAGTGAGTTGACTGTGGCAGCACCAGCAGGTTGACAGTTACTTCAGTGTGGCAGCACCAGTCTGTTGACAGCCAGTTCACTGTGACAGCACAAGCCTGTTGACAGTTAGTTCGCTGTGGCAACACCAGCCTGTTGATAGTCAGTTTACCGTGACAGCACCAGCCTGTTGACAGTCAGTTCACCGTGACAGCACCAGCCTGTTGACAGTCAGTTCACCGTGACAGCTCCAGCCTGTTGACAGTCAGTTCACCATGACAGCTCCAGCCTGTTGACAGTCAGTTTCAGCACAGCTGTTGACAGTCACACCAGCCTTGCTTGACAGCTCCAGTTCACTGTGACAGCACCAGCCTGTTGACAGTCAGTTCACCGTGACAGCACCAGCCTGTTGACAGTCAGTTCACCGTGACAGCACCAGCCTGTTGACAGTCAGTTCACCGTGACAGCACCAGCCTGTTGACAGTCAGTTCACTGTGACAGCACCAGCCTGTTGACAGTCAGTTCACTGTGACAGCACCAGCCTGTTGACAGTCCGTTCACCGTGACAGCACCAGTCTGTGGACAGTCAGTTCACTGTGACAGCACCAGCCTGTTGACAGTCAGTTCACTGTGACAGCACCAGCCTGTTGACAGTCAGTTCACCGTGACAGCACCAGTCTGTGGACAGTCAGTTCACTGTGACAGCACCAGCCTGTTGACAGTCAGTTCACTGTGACAGCACCAGCCTGTTGACAGTCAGTTCACCGTGACAGCACCAGCCTGTTGACAGTCAGTTCACTGTGACAGCACCAGCCTGTTGACAGTCAGTTCACTGTGACAGCACCAGCCTGTTGACAGTCAGTTCACCGTGACAGCACCAGTCTGTGGACAGTCAGTTCACTGTGACAGCACCAGCCTGTTGACAGTCAGTTCACTGAGACAGCACCAGCCTGTTGACAGTCAGTTCACCGTGACAGCACCAGTCTGTGGACAGTCAGTTCACTGTGACAGCACCAGCCTGTTGACAGTCAGTTCACTGTGACAGCACCAGCCTGTTGACAGTCAGTTCACCGTGACAGCACCAGTCTGTTGACAGTCAGTTCACCGTGATGGCACCATGCTGCATTTTGAGCTGATTTCCACAACATAGCTGTTGGTAGATGGTTGGATTCGAACCCAGGAGTTTGTGGGTTCGAACCCTTGTCGAGTCAAACCTGAGCCAACCAGCCCTTGCACTGTCATAATAATGCCGAGCGCCAGCCTAGGAAGCAACAAGTATCAATTTTGTAAGTCATTGATTAGAATCGGCTAGGTTTTGAACTACTGACTTTCCGCACGGGAGTCTGCGCTCTACCGCGTCCGGTCGGTGTAGGAGCATAAGTGAATATTAAGACGGGTTGGTGGGCGGGTGTGTATGGGCGTGGTTGGCGGGGAGGGGGTGGGTGGGCGTGGTGGGCGGGGAGGTGTGTGGTGGCCGTGGTGGGCGGGGAGGCGGTGTGGTGTGCGTGGTGGGCATGGTGGGCGTGGTGGGCGGGGAGGGTGTGTGGCGTGCGTGGTGGGCGGGGAGGGGGTGGGTGGGCGTGGTGGGCGAGGAGAGTGTGTGATGGGCGTGGTGCGCGGGGAGGAGGTGGGTGGGCGTGGTGGGCGGGGAGGGGGTGTGGTGCGCGGGGAGGGTGTGTGGCGTGCGTGGATGGCGGGGAGGAGGTGGGTGGGCGTGGTGGGCGGGGAGAGTGTGTGGTGGGCGTGCTGAGCGGGGAGGAGGTGGGTGGGCGTGGTGTGCGGGTAGGGTGTGGGTGGGCGTGGTGGGCGGGGAGAGTGTGTGGTGGGCGTGGTGGGCGGGTAGGGGGAGGGTGGGCGTGGATGTCGGGGCGGGGGTGGGTGGGCGTGGTGGGCGGGGCGGGTGTGGCATTGCTTACTTGGTAAAGACGATTGGTTTGGTGTCTATTCTTAGCCCAACTCAGCTCACGGCATTCTCTTGTGCAGCTGACCCCGCCCCCCCCCCCCCCCCCCCCCCCCCCCCCGTCAATCTTACCCCCGCCCCCCTACCGCCAAGTACTGCTCTATGCATACACTACCAGACGTGTACACTGGAACGCAGTTAGCCTCAACTCGTTCACTTTGCCGGGTTGACCGCTTTACCAGGTTATGCCACTATACCCGGTTCACATCTAAGCAGACTTGCACTGAGTTGTCCATTATACAAGGTTGACCACTTTACCACGGTATGCCACTATAACGGGTTCACCTCTATACAGACTTGCACTGAGTTGTCCATTATACAAGGTTGACCGCTGTATCAGGTTTTACCGCTATCCCCGTTTCACCTCTATGCTGACTTGCACTGAGTTTTCCATTATACTAGGTTGACCGCTGTATCAAGCTATGCCGCTATCCCGAGTTATCCTCTGTACACACTTGTGCTAGGTTGACCCCTCGGCCTCGGCTGAGTGAAAGTAAGAGAATGAGACTCTTTAGTTTATTGGCTTATATAGGTTCTTCAAGATTCAAGATGACCGTTGTCACATGATTCCATTCATCAATCACAGTACAATGCAGTGGTCACATGACTCACTCCTCCAATCAGAGTACAATGCAGTGGTCAATGATCATAACAATACCATGTGGGGGGGGGAGGGGGGGGCATGTGAGGTGACTCTTCCAAAGACTGTTCTTAGTCAAACTCGGAAGTGACACTCCCTCTAAAGACTATTCAATTATACAAATTCTATACTCAATGAATAATAGTTTACCAATTTCACACATCCCTCATATGCCTTTGGGTTTTTTATATTTTAACATTTATCATTATATAGACAGTTTGTAATTTATTATAGTAACTTCACCTCAGTTTACATGTATTATATCGGACAATTTTACAGCTGTATCAGGTTTTACCGCTATCACGAGGTAACCTCTATACAGACTTGTGCTAAGTTGTCCACTATACTAGGTTGACCGCTGTATCAGGCTGTGCTGATATCCCGGGTTAACCTCTGTCTGCTGTGCTGGGTTATCCATTATACTACTAGGATGACCGCTGTATCAGGCTATACTGATATCCCGAGTTAACCTCTATATAGAGCTGTCTGCTGTGCTGGGTTGTCTATTATACTAGGATGACCGCTGTATCAGGTTTTACCGCTATGTCAGGTTCACCTATATACATACTTGTCTGCTGTGTGCTGCGTTGTCCATTATACGAGGAATCAGGTTTACTGCTTGGTGATCTCTATATCGGGTTGACCTCTATTTTACGTTTACGGCTATTTCAGGTTGAGTGCTACATCAAGTTGATATTTGTGTCGGGTTGACCACTATACAGAGTTGACCGCTATGTCGGGTTAACCAGTATACCCGGTTGACCGTTATAACCGGTTGGAAAGGCAGGCATAGGAGGTTGAACTGTACGTGGCTGTGTGGGGTCGACTTGTCACATGGGAGAGGATAGGGAGGAAGGAGTGGGGGGAGTGAGGAGTGGGCGAGTGGGGAGATAGGGGGATTAGGGGAGTGGGGGAATGGGGGCAGAGGAGGGGGTAAAGGGGGGAGTGGGAGTTGGGGGAGTGGGGGCGGGGGGATTGGAGGAATGGGGGGTGGGGAGTGACATTATGGGACGGGGAGGGTTGGACAGGGGCAAGTGGAGGGGCGAGGGGAGGGATGGACAGGGGCAGGGGAGGGGCGAGAGGAGGAGGCGGGGAGGGATGGACAGGGGCAGGGGAGGGGGCGAGGGGGAGGGATGGACAGGGGCAGGGGAGGGGCGAGGGGGGGATGGACAGGGGCGGGAGGGCGAGGGGGGTTTGGACAGGGGCAGGGGAGGGGCGAGGGGAGGGATGGACAGGGGCAGGGGAGGGGCGAGGGGGAGGGTTGGACAGGGGCAGGGGAGGGGCGAAGGGGAGGGTTGGACAGGGGCAGGGGAGGGGCAAGGGGGAGGGATGGACAGGGGCGAGGGGAGGGATGGCGGGGCGAGGGGAGGGGGATGGACAGGGGCAGGGGAGGGCGAGGGGGAGGGTTGGACAGGGGGCAGGGGTCAGGGGCGAGAGAGGGCAGGGAGGGCGAGGGTTGGACAGGGGCAAGGGAGGGGTGGAGGGGGAGGTTGGACAGGGGCAGGGGAGGGGCGAGGGGGAGATTGGACTCGGGGAAGGGGCAGGGGGCATGGTGGGACGGTGGGGCGGGGAGGAGGGGGCACGGAGAGGAGGGGGAGGGGGTGGTGTCGGGGGCAGGGAGGGACAGGGCAAGGGGTAGGGGGAGGAGGTAGGGGCCAGGGTGGGATGGGGGAAAGTGGGAGGGGGTAGGGGGGAAGGTGGGGCGGGGGAGGGGCGATGGTGGGGAGGGGGTACGAGGGGAGGGGGGACAGGGGAGGGGAGATGGGGGGAGGTGGGGACGGGGGCAGGGGGGTAAGGGGGAGGCTCCAGGTAGATGAGGTCAGAATACAGGATGCAGTGCGACATAGCAATATGACGGTTGCTTAGCAACAGCGTCAGGTAGGTGTCACGTGAGCAGGCCCGCGTTACCCGGCGGTTCCTGGCGCGCAGGCCGGGCTAATTGAAAGAGGAGCCCGCCTCGTTGTGAGTTGGATATTAGTTGAGGCTTAATCAGGCGGGCAATTTTTGGATTTCCACGCAAAACAGCAACAAGAGCTTGCAATTACATGCCACTAGTCTCGTAATGCTCCGGATCGTGGGATTTCATCATATTATATGCTGTATAAGAATTATACGAGTATAATAACCCGGAATATCCCTCCTTTCCCCCCATCATTCACTCAGTTTCATGTCCTAGTCATCTACTGCTCCAGCCGCCCCAGCGTCAGGTCCGATGGCGGCGCCCCCCACCCCTGTTATTATATACTTATATTACTTATAAAACTGGCTACGGTGAAAAGGGAAGGAAAGTCGAAGCAAGGAGTGGGTGGGAACGTTCTTCTTTTATTTTTGCAATGAAGGCCCATGGCCAGCCAAAAGAAATAACCCTACCAAACTAAGCAAAGATCAAATTCAATGTAGTAGAGAGCTGAGCGCAAGCGCGAATGAACAATAGCGCTGGCGGCCGCATAGCAGCGGGGGCAAAAATACTAGCTCCACAGCGAATATAATCGGACATCGAATAAATAATAATAAATAATAATAAATAATAATAAATAATAATAATTAATAATAATAAATAATAAAAAATAATAATAAATAATAAAAATAATAATAAATAATAAAAATAATAATAAATAATAATAAATAATAAATAATAATAAATAATAATAAATAATAATACATAATAATAAATAATAATAAATAATTAAATAAAGGAGGTAGGAAGAAGCCCCGCCTATATATATATATATATGTATATGTATATATATATATATATATAAATATATATATAATAGTTACCTACACAAATAAGGAAGATGGTGGGTAGAAAGGATATATTCTCTGGCAAGATGAAATGAGCCCTCTAGCCTAAAAAGAAAAGATTCAGCGGTACAGTGAGTGAATGCAGGGCTCTGAGGCGTGGGCGAGTATGTGGCGCCACGTGCTCAGGTCATGAGGAACTAGTAGATGACCTAATGAGTAGGTGACCAGCCAATGACTTAGTGGCTGGGGGAGTAGATGAATCTTCTGGCTTATTATACTCGTATAATGGCTTATACAGCATATATATATATA
The DNA here is from genome assembly GCA_030323885.1 of Branchipolynoe longqiensis. Lineage (NCBI taxonomy): Eukaryota > Metazoa > Annelida > Polychaeta > Phyllodocida > Polynoidae > Branchipolynoe > Branchipolynoe longqiensis. The sequence goes on from CM059190.1 coordinate 4,160,607, forward strand.
TATATATAATACATTATATTTGACATATTATTACCCAAGTGATAGTAGGGGAGCATTGGCGCATCTGCCCCCCATACCCCCCAACCCCACCACCACCCCCACCCCCACCCCCACCCCCACCCCCACCCCCACCCCCACCCCCATCCCCAGTTGTATTTCCCTATGGCCAATGCTGTGAGTTGGTAGCAAAGGCGCTCAGGGTCAGCTATCGCAAGCAGTGTTATCAACCCGTGGTTATGTAGAAAGAGCAGGAGCGGGACGTAGCTCAGGCAGTAGAGTGTCCACCTGTGAAAGTGTGGATCATCCGATTGATCCTGCTCAGTGGACACATTTGCAGTTTGGGTTATTTTCCGTTCCAATGAGTGGTCCATAACTGGTTCATCAAAGGCTGTCGGATGCGATGTCCTGGCTGTGGTCAAGTACTTATAAAAGACCCCTTGCTGCTTATCGGAAAGAGTAGCGAATGTGGCGGCAGCAGGTTTCCTCTGAAGAAATATGTCAGAATGGCCATATGTTTGATGTCCAATAGCCGATGATAAAAATCAATATGCTCTAGAGGCGTCATTAAATAAAACAAGCTTTACTTTATGTAGAAAGAGCCACTCCTTCTTCTCTAGGTGTGGTAGGTTCCTTCGTAACACATACAATAGTAATGCGTATAGAATAAATTACATAGTTAGCCTCTCCGCTGGGCTGACCAAGGCAAATAGTAACATAATTAAAGTTGCATAGTCCGATGGTTTTGAGGTTTTGTCATTTTCTGAGATAAATATAATACTAGGTTGATCGTTAGCTTGAAATAACTTTGTTTTTAAATGGCTATCTTTTGAGATATATTTGAAGGGCAAACATGCCAGATTTATTTATGAAAATGCGCCAAAAGTCTGACATCATAGGCTTCTGCAGATTATATTATATTGACTCAGTATTCCCTTCTAGGTGGTGACAAATGTTTAATATGTGCATCGGTATCTAAGTTAGATAATATTGTCAAATCAAATCTAGGCCAGTGCTTTGGTTTTGAAAATTTGATGCTTTCATCGGACTATGCAGCATTAATGTATATATGTGATGTATAACGAAGTATGCGAGTATAAAACACTGTACTGGTGGCGCAACTTGCGGCATCCTCGCCTCCACCGGATGTAGACCAGTGTCAGTGTCATAAAGGCCCATATAGTACAAAAGGAACAAGATAATAAGATGTGGGTTGAGATTAATGTATTCTTTGGCTTAGGGAATATCTTGCCCTAACCTAAAATTTAAAAAAAGAAAAGATTCTCAGGCGCGAATGAGAAGGGAGCACCCATAGTTAGGGTCGGTGTCGATGGTGGCGCCACCAGTACCAGGATGTAGGCTAAGGAGTGAATACATCGAGAATGGTGGTTGGTAGATAATGAATAGAACAATTAATAATAATAATTCCCTTCCGCGCCTTTATACTTGCATAATGCTTACACATCACATATATACAAGTTAGTGTAGCAGCAGCCAAACCCAATCACATGACAAGGTTTAGGCTCCATCATCATTAATTTGTGCATAACAAGGTATACGTCATATACGCAATAGTTGCAGACGCCGTCAGGGAGATGGTCACGTGACCACTGGCCGTCAGACCCGGCTAGGACCAATCCCACACGGCTTCACTAACAAGTCCTGGTAGTAGATGTGTCTGATTTGTTAGTGAACCTTCCCTCGTGACCTTCTACATTTTCCACATCAACCTTCACCTCAACGTTCCTTCCCCTCCCATCACCCCCTCCCCTCCCCGTCTCACCAACTCTCCCCTCCTCCCCTTCCCTCCTTCCAGTCCCTCCTCCTCTCTCCTCCTCCTTCCCTCCCCTCCCCTCTCCCCTTCCCTCCACTCCTCTCTCCTTCTCGCCTCATGTTCCTCCCCCCCTCCCCTCCCCTCTCCTCTCCCCTCCCCATCTCCCCTCTCCCCCACTCCCCATACCCCTTCTCCCTCTCTCCAACTCTCCCCTCTCCTTCGTCTCCTCCTTATCCCCCCTCTCTCCCTTTCCCGTCTCCTCCCTCTCGACCCTCTCGACCCCTCCCCCCCTCCTGACCACCTCCCCCCCCCTCTTCCCTCCCCCTCCCCCCTCCCCTCCCCCCTCCTGCTCTAAACCCATCCACATTGCGTCTAGGTCGGTGAAAGCCATAATCGTGAGTGCGGTTGATGTCACAATATGGATCATTCTAAGAAACTGTGTTCCATTTTTGTAACATGGACACAAAAAGTAAATTCATTCCAAATAATAGCAGAAAACATTCCAAATAATAGCAGAATCCATAATGATATGAAGGTTCATATGTTGTCCAATGTGTCAGAGTTGAAAATATTCTTTTCCCCTTTTTGATTTTGATCTCATACAGATTGAGAAAGCTGTCAAACTGTTTAACATCCATCCATAACATAATTTTAACACGCACGAAAAATTCAAACAAGATTTTATTGATTACAGATACGTCAAAAGAACAGTTGATAAAACCCATTTAGGTAGATGAAATATTCATATTCATATTTTCACTTTAGCACAAAATCATATAATCATATTTGGGATACATTTTGTGGAATAGATTAAATACATGCAGTATTTAGGTATGCAGGTATGGCATGTATTGTAATACCTCAAGGAGTTTGATGCGCCTGCCCTGCAGAGTTGTAAACCACTGCCTTGTGGTACAGGTTCTTGACAGAACCGAAGGCTAAGGGAGCAACCCCTAAACAGAAAGCATGTCACTGTGGCAGCACTAAGGGCGGTTGATGTATGGAACTCCCAACATCTCCCGACCAGCCACTGCAGGCACAAATAGTTTTGCGCCTTTCTGGACATGTTCTTGCCGGTGTGAAATCTCTATTTGCTCCCCAAGAGAGTGCCTCTGGTAACTTACAAAATCCAGCAGCACTTCAACACTTTTGCAGGCAGCTTTCATGAAATTGGAGAGCGACAGTCAAGTAATGAAAGCAGTCTTTGTCGCATCGCGACCGACAGCATGATTATGATGATGATTACTGACTTACTTATTAAATACGCAGAGTCAACAATAACTCTTTCACTTACTACGCCAAGAAAAGACGGCAAAATCATTAACAATGTAACATGGAAACCAACAATGTGGTACACAGTTTCTGAGAATGACGCATATTGCAGTCAAATCCAAATATCGCGAATGTCGTTGAATGTGTGGTGTGCCCAGTTGTTTATACCGCAGGACGCTGTAGTGTCGCTCTCTGCCTCCAGGGGGCGGGGCAATATTAATGCCGCCATTTAGGTTAAATGGAGATGTGCACAGGGGCACCCTCTGTGGCGGCCAGGCGAACTAGTTTTGCAAAAAAATCGCCGATGTCATCATGTAACATGGGTAGTCCTCCATACACATCCACACACACATATCTACACACGTATCCACACACACACCTCCCTACACACATACTCATACATACCCCCACCTCCACACCTCCACAGACACCTCTACTTAGACACCTTCACACATACACACATCTGTACACACATTTGTACACACATGTCCACACACACACCTCCCTCACATCTACTCATACATACCCCCACCCACACACCTCCACACACACACCTCCACACACACACCTCCACACACACACCTCCATGCACAACTCCGCGCACACATACTCTACTCACACACACCTCCACACACACACCTCCACACACACCTACACACACACCTACACACCTGCGCACACCCCTCCACATACTCACCTCCACACACACACCTGCACACACACACATCCACACATAAACACCTCCACACAGAAACACCTCCACTCACACCTCCACATAAACCTCCACCCACACACCTCTACACACACACCTGCGCACATACACATCAACACACACCTCCACACAAAAACACCTACACACCTCCACACACACACCTCCGCACACACACCTCCGCACACACTTCCACACAAATACACCTCCACACAAAAATACCTCCACACACACACCTCCGCACACACTTCCACACGCACACTTCCACACCCACACCTCCACACGCACCTTCACACACACCTCCACACACCTGCACACACAAACACCTCAACAGACACCTCTCCACACACCTCCACACACACACACCTTCACACACACATACATACATCCACACACGCACCTCCACCAACACCTCCACACACACACCTCCACCCACACACACCTCCGCACTCACACACCTCCACTAACAGACCTCCACAACCAAACCTCCACCACTCCACACACACTCCCCCACAGACACTAGTAGTGTTTAGCTCCACTCTCGACGCGGCCTCTGGCGGCAATTTCTGGCTAAACAGTGAGCTTGTCGTTAGTTCCCCCGGTACCCGCCAGTTGTCGCTGTGATCTCGTCTCGTCTTCTCCCTCACCTCAGGTCAAATTAAATATCGGCATAACGCCAATGGCTAAAAAAATCCACCCAAAACATCAATGTCGCCTGCTCCAACTACGTTCCATGTCCGAAATTTATGTTCCGAGTCGCTGACTGGATGCACATTCATCTGACGTCATAATCTCGGTGACAGCAGACGACATTTTGTGACCACCCAAAATGGCGCTGATCAGGAGAGACACACAGACCTACGACACATAAATCACTGTCACCCCGTCGTCTGATGACCTCGAATTGGAACAACACAGCACTCCTAGCGGAGGATGACAACAGTTGAAGTGATCAGCTTTTGGCGGGAAATTAGGGAACGCAGGTTTGACGCAAAGTCGTCTGCTGCTTCTCTCGTCCACTGTCGGGTAATTAGGGTCGACTTCAGACCTCATAGCCGGCACCGCGCTCAGTTTGATGGGGTTTTACCTCCCAGCAACATAGGTAATTCATATTAGGACGGGCACCTACTTGTGGGAAGAGTGCATCCATAGCTGATCCTATGGTGTTCTCTGTGGCGGAGTGGTTACAGTCTCTGACTTTTTTCTAGGTCAGACTCCTAATCTGAGGGTCGGCGGTTCGATTCCCTGTGCCCCCATCTCTGCCAATTTGGATTTCCACTGCTGTGTATAACTTACAGCATCATCAAAGGCCAGTTGCTCTCATACCATGTCTATGTGGTGTGGGAGGTTAAAAATCCCTTGGGTCGGAAAAAGTGTAGGCTCAGGCTTTCTATCGACAAACTGTCTAATGGTGAAAACAAGCCTATTCAGGCTTATCCATGATAGGCAGTATAAATCTTCAACAAAAATGACCCCCTCCCCCTCCCCCCCCTGATAACCAATGTTTACTTTTTGTGATGGGGTGTCTTTAAAGCTGAATAATCCGATGAATCATCAAATTTTCAAAACCAAACAATCATCTAGATTTGATTGTACATATCTAACTTAGATATTGATGCATTTACTAAGTATGTGTTGCCACACATAAGGGAAGATTGAGTTAATTTAGTTGAGCACATTACTGCAGAAGCCAGAGTTTTGGCATTAATTTGACATGTTTCCACTTCAAATAAATAAAAAATTAACCATTTAAAATAAAATAACTTCAAATTAAAGTAATGTAGATTATAACGATCAATTTAATATATTTATCTCAGAAAAATGATAGAAACTCAAAAGCGTTGGATCATGCAACTTTAAACAAACAAAGTATGTATCATAGCGATGCCGGTGTAATGATTTCAATTTCCCCCCTTTCCAAGTTCCCCCCGGGAATCTGAAAACGTTTTTAATTTCCCTCCGGTGAAATTGAAAACGTTTTCAGATTCCTGGGAGGGAAATTAAAAACAATTTTCAGATTCCTCCCCCTATTTTCAAATTCCCCCCTCCATGAATTTAAAATTGTTTTATAAAACTTTAAAAAACATTTTAAAATTCAGACCCATAATATTTTTTTCTTAGCCATCTTGGAGACTTTTTGTGTTATTTGGGGTGAAATATGTTTTGTTGTATGTGTAATAATTTCCATTATGCTATTCTCTGTGTATTTTTATATTTGTCATGAAAAATAACAAAAAATAACAAAAATAAAGAAAATTCCCCCAAAATGGGGTGAGGGAAAGTTAAAACGAGGGAGGGAAAATGAAAACGTTTTCAAATTCATCCCATGGGCATTTGAAAACGTTTTCCCCTGGGGAACTTCAATCAGGGGGGAATTTGAAATCTTTACACCGGTATTATGACATGATATCCAACTCAGTCACATTATTCTGATCATTGTTGGCTCGGGAAGAGCGAATGAGAAAGCGGGAGTTGGTAGAAACATAACTTTATTCCCATGACAGGGTAGATCATCGGCACCCAAGCCACTTAGTGTTCGATTGTGATCTGTTTTACCGAGAAGGCAGTCTGATATAGGTATGACATTATGCAGGCGCTTTATGGTAATGAGGATTATTTCCCTTGTCCACAAATGATATAATTTACGAGCTGGAGACAGAGGTATTATATAATGGTTATTTATTTCTTATCGGAAAGGGCTCACATATGATGCAACAGGTCAATATGATACATAATAACAGGTACGGTTCAATAAGTCAGATAGATACATATAGTCAAGTATGATATCAGATATGCAGAACTATGATCAGTTATGGTACAAGATTGGTAACCGCCAGTCCAGAGTATTCCAGGCTTCCCCAGCCAATTTGAGTCAAATGGTTAAGGACCAGGACTCAAACTCTCGACCCTATCATCACTCCTTATTTAAGGGTGTCGGTGGGCGAAGAAAACGAGAGGGGTGCTGTGATGATGGCGGCTGCAGCAGTTATGTTCGAATTTCGAATGATTGGCGGTCACGTGACCGTAATGGTGGGTAACTGCCCATGGCGCCACCTGGAGGAATTCCGGGAACTATGTTATGCTTGTAGTGTGTGATGGGGTTTCTCCTAGATGGCGCCACCGTACTGGGAGAACCGCTGGCCAATGGAGGAGATCCCAGCCGTCAATCCTGGGCCTATCTATATGCTGGTGTAAGTCAGATTGTGTGGTTCCAGTCTCCACTGTAAATTACCAATGTTACGCATAAACATCCACAATTGTGAGCTTTTAATTTAATAAGTGTCTATTGACAAATAATTGATTGTATGCGTTTACACGTAAAAGCGATGGTTGAATAAAAAATAAACAATTCTTGACATGAATATGGCCTATGCTGCCAACATGGGGTAAAGAAACCACCAATCAATCAATGGATCACTGTAAATGAGGATATACAATCTGTTATGATCATAGTTGGCTCAATTCATTAACGCCAAAATAGAACCACAAAAATGTATATGGTGGATGTGTTGTTGATCGGGGATGGTACATTGTAAAATGTTTTAATTAATGTAGGTCTTGTTTGATTGGTGTTTGCTTCACACAATCAAGCAGAGCGGTGGTGGGCGGGTAAGAGAAGAGGTGGTTGGCAGTAGACTGACTGACTGTTCAGAGCACCGTGGAGGGCGAGGTAAAGTGGCGGAGTGAGGTGCAGCCTGATTGGCTGTTCGACTGGAGGCCAGCCAATCAGAGCTGGCCTTTTTTTGTGTTGAATTTATTTACCCTGCTCTTAACGGATAAGTGTGTGAACACTTGTCTTCACCGCTGGGCAGCACTAGTCCAATTTGATTCAAATCTTTTGAATTTAGTTTTAGTAATAATTTCGGTTTTCTTGCTTCTTGTTTATCGCTTGTAACTGTTCGTAGATTGCAAACAGTCCGAAATCCAGCTTTCACTATCATCATGCTGTCGGTCACGATGCGACAAAGACTGCTTTCATTACTTGACTGCCGCTCTCCATTTAGATCTCTGCTGTGAGAATGATGTCCATGAGTTGGTCTTAATGTCTCTCAGCTTCAGGTTTCTCTTGATGGTATCCTTGAAATGGAGACGAGGGCGCCCTCTCTTTCTGTAACCAGAAGACAGCTGAGAATAGAGGATCTGCTTTGGTAGCCTGTCTGATGACATCCTCATGAGGTGTCCAGTCCACCGGAGATTCTTTTTGATCAGAAGATCTTCCATAGAGGGCAGCCCTGTCCGTTCGAGTGTTTCCTTATTTCACTATACTTTGTGTGTATGAGGACTGTGATTGGCTGGAGGGGTGTGTGCCTGGTCGTACTCTGTGCATCAACAATGAAAACAACTGACTGCTTCCCTCCCTCCCCCGCCCATTTAATTCAATGAGAGAAACAACCAGTTCCACCTGTTGCCCCTGTTTTTTTGTTTTTGTTGTAAATATTTTATTTGTCTGAATACATATTTTGTCAGCGCCAAGGCATTGATCTTCCAGCCATTGGAGCGATCACATTTGGTTTGTACATGGTGATGGGGAAGTGGAATGTGATGCATTGTGTGCAGCACGCACTATTCAGAACATTGAAAATGGGGGAGCCGCCTATGTTGTATAGTGTACAGCATAGGTACTCAACATAGTGGAAGGTATTTGCATCAAGACACGGTGTGCAGTAAAATACACTAGTAGTTAAATCGTATGATGTTAGATTTGGTTTTAGTATCAGTTAGTCTTTAAATAGTGCGTTGTTGTGCATATATGGTGGGTTATAACATGTGCATTGGTCGTTGAGAATGTGGTACTGTTGAAGTGTTTAAACATGTATCGTAGTGAACAATCCTAAGCACTGCTATTGTATATATATAAGAATTATCTACACATTGTATTACTTCCCAAATGCACATCACTTTGTGCCTTTCATTAACATCATAATCCTCAATCCCTTAACCACAAGGGGCATCACAGCACCACAGATGACTTCACAACCAGTTTTCTCCAACTTTTTCTGTTCTCCACTGCCCTCTGGGACTTGCCGAACTCCAGGCCTGATATGACCTTAGATGTTGCTAGGACGTAAAACAACAAACAAACAAAAACAACCCCGATATTGTCTTCCCGCCTATTCCTTTGTCCGCCTTGTCTTCTTTCCGCTTTCACTGTGCCTTGCAAGATGGTTTGGCGAAACCTGATGAACAGGAAATATGGCCATACCCATGCCACTACAGGTAGTGTCTTTTTACAATTAGTGGGAGTCCAATGACCGGCTGGATCTTCGCAGAGACTTCCTTATTGGAAACATGGTCTTTGTATGAGATGCGTAATATCTTGCATTACCATCTCATTTCCATGGTTTGTCTTCTTCGTTGGAGCTCTGCTGTGAGGGTCCGTGATTCACAAAACATCGAGGAAGATGGATGTGTCAAGGGGGCACGTCAGTCGTATCTTAGAGCTGAGAGAAATACTCTTGTCATACCAAACTGGTTTCAGCGTCACTAATGCTATTGCTGTCTGTGCGATCCAAGCGAGTATCTCAGGCTTGGAGCCCTCATCAGTTATAACGGAGCCCAGATATTTGAAGCTTGTGAATGTCACAAGTCGCTGTCTATTCACTTTGATCTCTGTGTTGACACGAGGGAGTGGGATGTAGCTCAGGCGGTAGAGTGTCCACCTGTGAAGGTTTAGGTCATCTGATCGATCCTACTCAGTGGACACTATTGCCGTTTGGGTTATTTTCCATTCCAACCAGTGATCCATGGCTGGTTCGTCAAAGGCTATGGCATGTGCTGTCCTGTCTGTAAGGAAAGTGCATATAAAAGACCCCTTGCTGCTTATCGGACAGAGTAGCCTATGTGGCGTGGCGGCAGTGGGTTTCCGTCAAATAGAAATATGTCAGAATGACCATATGTTTGACATCCAATAGCCGATGATAGAAATTAATGTGTTCTAGAAGGGGCATTAAATAAAACAAACTTCTTCTTCTGTGTTAATACCACCAGAGTTGTTTGTCATCAACTTGGTCTTCTCAGCATCGATCTCCATGTCATACTGTTGAGGCTTTGTCAAGATGCTCAACTAAATTTGCCTGTTCTTTTTCCCCTCCAACCTGTAAAGTGTATGAAGAGTTCAGGTACAAAAACCGACAAATCCACTTTAGTTGTTTTCTGTTAAAGAGAATTTACTGGTAAGCTTTCCAGCTAATGTCTATCAATTTCATATTATGAAATGCATTACATAGGGGATGTGGCAGCTTCTGGGGAAAAACAGATTTGATTATCAGAATTATGGTAGCTTCAGCTAAAATATGGTAGTCATGGCGAAAGACTTATTCAGTAGAATAAACATATTTACCACAAAAAAAGGATGGGTTCATTTGGCCTGGATGGCGTTTGTCGGTTTTTGGACTTGAGCCCCCTTCATATGTGTCACCGTATTTCTTTTATCTTTCCACCGCTAAGCACAATTAGCTCAAGCGCGCTATACCACATGGTATAGAACGATAACATGGAGGTTGCAGCTGGCAAGTAACGCCATGTTGGAAATCTAATTATAGATTATTAGATTATGCACTATTAGTGCAGACTGAGGGTTCGGCCAGCACAGCTAGTGAAGGTGCTAAGTACCGTCGTGCAAATAGTTCTTGTAATCTAATAATTGTAAAATGATTGAAGGCACCTAATGACAGGATGAGATGGGGTGGCAGAATGAGTTGAGCGTCTATCTCCTGTTTTGGGAGATTGGGTGATCCAAACCCATGGGTTTGTAGGTTCGAACCCTGGTCGAGTCAAACTAATGACTTAAAAAATTGATACTTGTCGCTTCCTAGCCTGGCACTCGGCATTATTAGGACAGGGCAAGGACTGATTGGCTCAGTGTCAGGATAATGTGACATGAGTGGGATATCAGGTCATGGCGCTGGCGGCCTGGTCTCCCAGTGGGACAGCATTATAAAGTCACCATGAGTGCGCACTGTCACAAGTTGGTAACCGTCCTGATATGACCTTAGATGTTGCTAGTACATAAAACAACAAACAAACTGAATGACATCATAGCTAAACAGCTGAAGTAACGCAACCGGAAGACCAGTGCCTCGGCGCTGAAGAAAAGATTGTATTCAAATAAATCAAAATACTTACAAAAAAAACCCAGCAAATGACTACCACACAGTATGAGGGTCCAGCTACATGTGAAGGTATGGAATGCGAGGCTATTTCAAGGCTTTTCAAGGTTGTCTTTGATAGGAATTCAAGACTATTTTCATTTGGATTTCAGGACAAATACAACAATGGCGAATGACGATTTCAGACTAATTCAGATCAGTGGGACAGTTTAATGGCATTCAAGGCTTTTCAAGACTAATTATCCAAAATAGGTTAAATTCAAGGTGTTTCAAGGCCTTGAAATGTGGCAAATGAAGTTCAAGACTTTTCAAGACTTTCCAGGTCTCTTACAGACCGTGCGTTTGGCTTCTTAGCTGGTCCCCAGGCCTACCTACAGACGTGACCACAGCGGAGCCCCGACCTGCCCCCTGGTGGGCGTGGTAGGTACTGGATCAGTGGGAAGTTAGACTCAATGGCGACATCACGTGGCCGACGCTGGAAGTAAACAAACCCGGTGGAGTCGCTCAACCAGCAGGCGGGGAGAAGAGCAGCTCAATGCAGGAGATGGTTGGTCGTTGGAGTTTTACGCCCTGGCAACATCTGAGGTCATATAACGACGACACTGCAGAAGAAAAGTACCATGGAGCCCCGAAGGAAAGGACCACAATTTGATTAATGATGGTCTGTTTCTTCTGCCCATAACGGTTAAAGCTGAATAGTCCGATGAAGGAGCAACTTTAAAAAACCAAAGCAATTATCTAGATTTGATGTAGATACTAATGCACTCCTTAAAGCATTTGTTACCAAATAAAATGGAATGCAGAGTCAATTTAATAGAACCTGTTACTGCAGAAACCTATGGTGTCAGAGTTTTGACATGCTTGCCAAAACTAATTTTACATGCTTACACTTCAAATATCTCAAAAGTTAGTCATTTAAAACAAAAGTTATTCAAACCAAAGTAAGGTAGATTATGACAACAAATTTTGATATATTTATCTTAGAAAAATGACAGAATCTCAAAACCATCGGACTATGCAACTTTAAGTTCATGCACTTGGTTTCGCTGCTGTGCGACCAAGAGAGCAAACTTTGACTTGGAGGTATTCACATGCACACGATAAGAACAGGTCTCGATCTTCTCTCTCAAGACGAAAAAATACTTGAGTTGAAATGAATAAACAGTGCGTTCATTAAACCCAGTCCAACAGAGCCTTTGTTCTCGACCAATCATATATGTATTGTATCGTGCTTATAGAAATATCTCAACAATTTAGAGCTGCATAGTCTGATGAAGTATCAAATTTTCAAAACCAAAACCATTATCTAGATTTGATTCTACATATCTGACTTAAGTACTGGTGCACTTATTAAACATGCGTCACCACATAGAACGGAAGTACTAAGCTAATTTAATAATAGTAATTAATAGAACATATTACAGCAGAAGTCTATGGTGTCAGAGTTTTGGCATGCTTGTCAAAACTAATTTAAAATGTTTGCACTTCAAATATATCAAAACTTAGCCATTTAAAATAAAAGTTTCTTCAAATTAATGTAATGTAGATACTAATGCTCAATCTATTATATGTATCCAATAAGAAATGACAGAAACTCAAAACCATTGGACTATGCAATTTTAACAGACATTTAAAGTGATGATCACATGTACCTGGCTTCCATTTTACTGATCATGTGACTGCATTCTTGTCAAATCATTGGCTAATGTCGACAGTGAATTCCGACAGACGCCACCTGTCTGAGTTGCGGGTTGTTCTGATTCTTTATTTTCATTGTAGCAAACTGTTGTTTATTTTAGACTATAAACCACATGTGAATGAATGTAACATAACATGGCCGGAAGACCAGTGCCTCGGTGCTGAAACATTACCTTTATTCAATAAATAAAAATGATTTCTTTTTGGGGGTACATTAGTTGTCTAAGCAGGGGAAATTTCAATCGTGGACGATTCGTCTTCCTCATTCCATTGCTCCTTGCCGTGTCCTAATAATGCAGAGCACCTGGCTAGGAAGCGACAAGTATCAATTTTTAAGTCATTGGTTTGACTCGACCAGGATTCGAACCCACGATGCCATGATCTATCAACACGGGGTACGGATGCTCTAACTCATTCGGCCATCCCATTCATTTACTGAAATAAAAATGGCAGAAAATTCAAATGGACTTAAGATGTTCAGTGGAGTGTGACAAAGTGGTACGCAAGACTAACCCGAGTTGATCTGGGAATATTTTCAACAAAGTTAGCTATGTTCTTATCACCGGTATTAATCTAGAATGAAATTACTTAAATGAGGAATACTTTGTTCTGTGCCATATGTTGTATATACTATGGCCTATTTAATTTAAGACGATACATGCTATAGAATGTATTGTACATTTTTAGGTTAGGTGTAATAGAATGTTATACAGGTGATGTTGAGGTAAACACAGACAAAGAGAGTTGAAACATTGGCACATACTTTCGCAACAGTCCTACTGAATTTAAACATGAACTGCGTACACACATAACAGTCTTACTCAAATTAAACATGACACAGTCTCACTACATACAGACATGACACACGCTTTCTGTATACAGACATGACACAGTCTCACTACATACAGACATGACACAGGTTTTCTTTTTACAAACATGACACAGTCTGACTACATACAGACATGACACAGGCTTTCTTTATACAGGCATGACACAGTCTCACTACATACATACATAACACAATCTTACTGCAGAGCTAACATAACACAGTCTTACTGCAGACAAACATAACAGTCTTACTGCAGACAAACATAACACAGTCTTACTGCAGACAAACATAACACAGTCTTACTGCAGACAAACATAACAGTCTTACTGCAGACAAACATAACAGTCTTACTGCAGACAAACATAACACAGTCGTCCAATATGCAAACAGAACAACTTCCTGCACACAAACATAAGTCTAATTGTGTGCGACCACAACCCAGTCTTACAGTTACAGAACACCAACGCATCAGTCTTAATAATCACCCCACCACCCCACCACCTCCACCCCTAACTGACCCCTCCTCTTCCTTTCCCGTCCTGCACAGCGCTCAGCCTGCCGTCGCCGGAAGCGGATACGATGCTCGGAGGGACCGGAAGTCGCCTCGCGAGCACGCGGCGTCGCTCGTCCGCCGCGTCGCTGGCGCACGCGCAGGCGCACTCGGCTCTGACCTCGACCTTCTCTCGCCTGGAGGAGGACGCCGATGACATCCCGCGCATGCGCACCGTGCCGCGCAGACGTGCAGTGAACACGTCCGACCTGCGCTCATGCGCACTGGTGCAGAGCAAGATGAAGACGTGGAAGCACTACCCTGAGTGAGTACAGCGGGTTGGGCGCGTAGTCCTCTGCGGGGGGTTTCATAACGACGCTGGGATAGGTCTACACATGGTGCTACCACTGCTGCCCTCTGTCGTCTAAACCAGGTCCTATGTTCAGTAATGTGCCTGCTGTGTGTCTTCATTAATTTTGTCTTTAATTTTTAAATTCCTTATTGTATTGATGATTTTTAGCAATTTAATTGACGGTTAGATTATTTATTCATGACAACGTTCAACGATGAGAGCAGGTCACACCTAAAAAGGTGGGGCATTTTCCTAAAAGTTGGGAAACTGCCGATTAGCAGGAAATTCTCATCCCTGTGTATATGACTAAAAAGGCGGGGCATTGCCCAAAAGTTGGGAAACTGCTGATTAGCGAGAAATTCTCATCCCTGTATATATGACTAAAAAGGCGGGTCATTGCCCAAAAGTTGGGAAACTGGCAATTAGCGAGAAATTGCCGGGTCATTTCCCCAAAGTTGGGAAACTGCCAATTAGCGAGAAATTCTCATCCCTGTATATACAACTAAAAAGGCGGGTCATTGCCCAAAAGTTGGGAAACTGTCGATCAGCAGGAAATTCTCATCCCATCCTTGTAATGATGTTCATATTTAATGTGTAGTATAAACAGCCATTTAGAATATATATATATATATAGATATGTATATATATATATTCCTGGTTTAGTTGCCATTACTTGTTAATGATACCTTCCTAAACAGGTAAATGACTAGGCAACTCGCCATTGTTGTTCAATACAAATTATCTCTGTTTTTATATACTTTATTTATGACCAGGCAACCTTAGCATTGATAGTTTATACAATCTGTCCCTGCCTCCATAGGGAGGATATACAACAAGACAACACTCAAAGTAATTGTCCTATCTAATTTGTCTCATCTGGTATGCGCATGAACTATGATCAGCGACAATCAATATTGATTAATTCAGATACTTGCAAGCTATACAATTCATCAATACCTTACATATCATGCATTATAGATAGATGCACTATTAGGGTCAATCATCATTGTTGTTCTATACAAGTTTTGTATGGTTAATTAAAGTTGCATGGTCCGATGGCGTTTGAATTGTTTTACTTATTTTTTAGATAAAGAGCTCAGGTTGACCATTATAACCTAATAGTCACTAGTATCGAGTAACTTTGAAGAAAAATGGCTAATTTTGGAGCAGTTTGAGCTGAAAGAACCCGAAGTACTTTCGACAGGCTTGCCAAAAGTCTTGTGGCTATGACCCAGCTGGTCATCTCGCGATGGCCACGTGATGTGAGCTGACCTACTAATTTCTAGGTAGTCTGGTCTCCTACTATTTTCGACTGGCTAAGTCAGGTTCATCCAGCTGGTAAGACTCATCTTACGGCATCAAACTTCCACTATGTGTCCTGGAATCTGACTAAAGCCATATATGCTGCTGGTAATGAGGGCAAGACTATTAATGTCACGAGATTGACCTAATTGGTTAATGGCTTTCTCAAAGTGGGTGTCCACAGGAATGAGGTAGTAAATTCACTGATTATTCTGTGTATGCTCTCCCAAATCACTAGTTAATGCACTAATATCTAAGCTACGTATATCTAATCAAATGTAGATAAACGTTTTGGTTTTGACAAATATATATTTTGTCGGACCATGCAACTTGAATATACTTGCAAATTATTCATATGTATAATGTACAGCGTCATCAAAGGCTTATTGCACTCATACCATGTGGTTTGGGAGGATAAAAATACCTTGGGTCAGTAAAAGTGTAGGCTCGGGCTTTCTATCGACCAACCGTCTAATGGTGAAAACAAGTCTATTCAGACTTATCCATGGTAGACAGTGTAAATCTTCAAGAAAAAAATGTAGGCATCGGAAAAGCCAGTTCTCTATAAGTGACGGAGAATATGAGACTTGACCATAGAACTGATCTCACATGAAGAAGATTTTATTTTAAACTTGGTGCTAGGAATGTTGGGCATGGTCCTGGCTACCGTGTGTGCAGCTAACTGGTTGCAAATGGTGCAGTATGTAGCTAACTGGTTACCTGTGGTACAGTGGTTAACTACCTTGTTACCCGTGGTGCAGTGTGTAGCTATCTGGTTACCAGCGTTGCAGTGCATGTAGCTACCTGGTTACCAGTGGTGCAGTGTGTGTAGCTACCTGGTAACGAATAATGCAGTGTGTACCTACCTGGTTACCAGTGGTACATTATGTAGCTACCTGGTTACCAGTGGTATAATGTGTAGCTACCTGGTTACCAGTAGTACGGTGTGTAGAGACCTGGTTGCCAATAGTGTAATATGTAACTACCTGGTTACAAACAGTGCAGTGTGTAGCTACCTGGTTACCAATGGTACAGTGTGCAGTTACCTGGTTACCAATAGTGCAGTGTGTAGCTACCTGCCTACCAATAGTGCAGTGTGTAGCTACCTGGCCAGCAATAGTGCAGTGTGTAGCTACCTGGTTACCAATAGTGCACTATGTAAATACCTGGTTACCAATAGTGCAGTGGGTAGCTACCTGGTTACCAATAGTGCAGTGTGTAACTTCCTGGTTACCAGTGGTACGGTGTGTAGCTACCTAGTTGCCAACAGTACAGTGTGTAGCTATCTGGTTACCAATAGAGCAGTGTGTAAGTACCTGGTTACCAGTGGTACAGTGTGCAGTTACCTGGTTACCAATAGTGCAGTATGTAACTATCTGGTTACAAATAGTACAGTGTGTAGCTATCTGGTTACCAATAGTGCAGTGTGTAGCTACCTGGTTACCAGTGGTACAGTATGTAGCTACCTGGTTACCAATAGTGCAGTATGTAACTACCTGGTTACCAATAGTGCAGTATGTAACTACCTGGTTACCAATAGTGCAGTATTTAACTACCTGGTTACCAATAGTGCAGTGTCTACCTACCTGGTTACCAGTTCTAGTGTAAGTAATTAAGTGGTTGCCAATTCTACAGTGTATCGCACTGTAATTACTGCAATCACTGCAACAGCAGTAAGCGCAGTAAGTGCAGTAAGCTCTGTAGTTGCTGTAATCACTGCACTAAGCGCAGGGAACATTGTAATTACTGTAAGTGCAGTAAGCTGAGTAATCACTGTAGTCGCAGTATTCACTCAAATTACTGTAATCACTGTAAGCAATGTAATCACTGTATTCATTCTAAGCAACTATAATCACTGAAAGCGCAAGCACTGTAATCACAGTAATTATTGTAATTACAGTTACCACTGTAAGTGTAGTAAGCACAGTAAGCGCTGTAATTATTGTAATCACTGCAATCACTGAAAACTCATTAATCGCAGTAATTACTGTAATCACTGTATTCACTGTAAGCCCTATTATGACTGTAAGCACTGTAAGTTCCAGGCGTCTGTGGTTGCCTCATCTAATTAGGACCAGCCCTTCTAAATACAAGTCAAGCCTCCACGACCCACCCTCCATCAATGGCTTCCAAGAAGCATTTCGCAGCTCAATGCTAATCGCTCAAGCTTCCTTCGGTGTGAGTGATTTTTGATTGCAGCTGAACTCAAATCCCCCCAAAGCGGACTCACTCAGCTGTAAGAGTGAACGTGAAACTGCACAGCAGATATTCTGCAATTAGTACTGGTTCAGTCAGGACTGGCCTCGTCTGATTGGCACGCAGGTGGGTGTGGGTAAACAACGCGCAAGCGCAATAACCAACCAGCCTTAAAGGGGCAGGAACATGATTAAACACAGCTTCATGCACAATTATTATTATTATCAAATATAAGTGTTTATGGTTGGTATATTCTCTATTACAACCTGGGTGTTTACCTTAAAGGGGCAGTAACATCACAAAACACAGCTTCATTCACAATTATTATTGAAGCGGAAGTGTTTATGGTTGGTAGATTCCCTATTACAACCTGGTGTGAAGTCCACGGCTCGAATCTGTGGTTGTGTAGGCAGGCTATAGTGAAATCAATACAGGCAAAGACAAAGGAAGAGTATAAAGAGTGAAAGAAGAGAGAGAGTCAAGCCCTCAGGTTTATTATTTATATGGTACATGGCTCTAGTATAGTGTATCACCCCACCCCATTCTCCCAATGAGAAACAAGCATGTCTAGCTCCACCAATGAGAAACAAGCATTCCTGGTCCCCATGGATACAGTGATCTGCCCACCACCACCAAGCTGTGTGGCTCCCCTGGCCACCACCTGCCTTGAGCATGCGCGTGGTGATCCTGACTAGCAGAGGGGGTGGGGGGGGGGGGGGTAGTGGGTAGGGCTCTGAGTGCCCCTTACACACTATCTTACTAGCACCACAATGTCTATTTACCAATCAATCAAGTTCCACCAGCAACTACATAAACACATCTATGTACCTGGCCATGTATATCTGTTTCACAAATAGAACATTTGCATTCCCCCACCAATGCATCATTATTGGAATATTTTACACTGGGTTTTACCTTAAAGGGGCAGTAACATCACAAAACACAGCTTCATTCACAATTATCATTATCGAACAGAAGAGTTCACGGTTGGTAGATTATCTATTCCATCCTGGGTTTTTTAAGGGCCCAATCAATTCTCAGTTTGCTAACCATTACACTACCTAGGCACTCCGATGCAATCACCTTATCCACACTGACCTGTCTATGCGGCTCCTTGCCTGGGAGGTCGTTGCAGACTACTAGACTCGTCCCCCTGGAATTGTAAGTCTTTTAAATGATTTACATCCATAAGTCGTTTAATGCTTACAATAACATACATACAGGCAATGCCCTTACATATCCATACACAGGGCAGGTTCAACAACCATACAGCGCGCACATAGATTATATGGGATCTATGTGATGGAAACCAGTGTCGAGGGGCGGTGAGGAAAATGGGAAAAGTTGCGTCTAGAGTAGCACTCTAATTTACATTTCTTGCGAGTCTGGGGTTAGTGTGTTTACCATGACACTACCTAGACTCCTTGATGCAATCACCCTATCCACTCCCACCTGTCTATGTGGCTCCTTACCCGAGAGGTCAGTGTAGACTACTACACTACCTAGACTCATTGATGCAATGACCCTATCCACACCTACCTGTTTATGTGGCTCCTTACCTGAGAGGCCAGTACGGACTACTACACTACCTAGACTCCTTGATGCAATCACCCTATCCATGCCCACCTGTATATGTGGCTCCTTGCCTGAGAGGCCAGTACATATTACTACATTTGTACCCCTGGAATTACACACAGGGTAGGTTCAACGACCATACAGTGCATGGCTTGTGAAGGATCCAGGTCATGGCACCAGTGTCCTGGAGTTAATGAAAACGGAATATATTGCCCCTAGACCAGGATTCGAACTCACGCCTGACTAGGATGCTAATCATTACACTACCTAGGCTCCCTGATGTCATCACCTTATCCAGCCCTACCTATATATGTGGCTCCTTGCCTGAGAGGTCAGTACAGACTACTACACTTGTAAGGAATATGTGTTACTGGCAGGTAACCAGCACTTTAAGTCTCCTTAAGGAAGTGATCAGAAAAGACAAAGTTTGTTTCACTTAACGATGCCTCGAGAGCACATTGATTTTTATCATCGGCTATTGGACGTCAAACATATGGTCATTCTGACATATTACTTCAGAGGAAACCTGCTGCCTCCACATATGCTGCTCTTTCCGATAAGCACAGCAAGGGGTCTTTTATATGCACTTTCCTACAGACGAGACAGCACATACCACAACCTTTGATGAACCAGTTGTGGACCACTGGTTGCGGAAGGGATCAGACGGGAGGCAAAGCATTCTCAATACACATCACATGCAAAGCATCCTAAATTAGTTTTTAAATAAACTTGCTTGGGATTTGCCAGCTACGCGTTTTATCAACTAATGCACAGCGCATTGTTTCAAAGCAGTCCTTAACCAGCAGATGACCTACTTTATGATTATATCTGGTACTAGACAATTACCACCACCACCAACACGCCCTCTAGCGGTAGGATAGGAACTGTACTAGTGGTGTGGGTATCACTCCTTGTCAAGGCTACTCTGCCGAAAAGGTATTATAGCGGATTTCCACTGCCAGCCAACCCTCTGATGGCAGCGTTAAAACTATTGTTGTGGGTAGTGGCTCAGGGTGCAGCATGTACTGTGGAAAAGGCCTTATAGAGGATTTCCAAACACCAACCCACCCCCTACCGTCAATGGCACAAACTACTGTTGTGGGTAGTGTTTCAGTATGCAGCATGCGGAAAAGGTCTCAAATAGGATTTCCACCACACCAACACACCTTCTGATGGCAGTGGCATGAAATCAATTCTGACTAGTGGCTCACTTGTGCATGCTCTTTGTGAAAAAGGCATATTGTGTTGGGATTGGTGGAAAACAACCTTCTGGTTGGTAGCGAGTAAAACTGCAGACAGGTGGAAAACATTTCGCAGTACAAGCTCTCCACTGAAGGAGGTGTAAATAGCAGTGGCGGCATTCCACTTTTCTCAGGCAGTGAGCTGCTGAGCAGATTAATTCTTTTCACAGCCGTCGGAGGGCGGGTTGGTGGTGGAAATCCTCTATGATACCTCTTCAAAACAGAGCATGCTGTGCAGTGAGCTGCTACCCATGACATTTGTTCTTGCCACTGCCACCAGAGGGCGAGTTGGTGGTATTGTCTATTGTTACCACCAGAGGGAGATGGCCACAGGCAATCTTACTTAGTAAGCTTAGGCCAAATTTTCTTTTTTTTAAGTTGGTGAGCGTCCTTTTGATCACACAAATCAGGGGTGTTTTTTATTTATATTTTGTATTTGATTGGCGTATGACCTAGACATAATACGTAACCAGACGCAAGGGTCGAATGTGTTGAGCATCCACACGCTGGCGTAGAAACAACGTCAGAGACGATCAGAGATGATGTCACATGACGCCTACAGTGAGTGACATCAGAGCGACGCCTGTAAATCTAGCGTGGAAACAATAATCATGTCTCACATTAAAAGCCTGATTGCCCAAGACCCCCCCTCTCGCCCTCTGAGGTGACCCCCACATTTCCCTTCAAGGCCCCCCCCCCCCCGCCCCAGCCTCCTAGTGCCTCCATGCCTGGTCCTCACAAGCTACTGTCGCATTGCCTTGGCAACCCCAATACTGACCCCTCCCCCTCCCCTCACTCCCCCCCCCCCCCCCCCCCCCCTCACACACATTAAGTGCAATGCGCAGTGTCCGTCCTTAAGCACCGGTCGCCATGGCCTAATCGGTAGAGCGCAGGCCTCGCGTGCGGGAGATCGGGAGTTTGGTTCCCGGTCGAGTCAAATCAATGACTTATCAAATTGATACGTGTCGCTACCTAGCCTGGCGCTCGGCATTAATAGGATATGACAAGGACTGATTAGCTCAGTGTCAGTATAATGCAACTGAGTGGGATATTGGGTCATGGTGCCAGCGGCCTGATTTCCCAGTGGGCCAATACTATAATTGATCAAAATTGCCATGAGTGCGCACTGTCACAAGGCGGTGCCCGTCCTGATATGACGTTAGATGTTGCCAGGATGTAAAACTCCAACAAATAACCAACCAGCAACATTAAGTGCCTCGTCACTCCCAGTGATCCTCGCCCCCCCCCCCCACCCCCCGAGTCGAGCCCCCCAGCCCCGGCTCCTGTGTGCAGTGTCCGTCACTAAGTGCTCCCCTGCCGGTCTTCTAGTCACCGTCGCCATCTTTGTTCAGACATTTTTGTGTTTTTTTCTTTTGCGCAGATTCCCGCCTAAAGGTTAGTTCGTGAAACCGCCCCTAGGTGTGTGTGTGAGTGGGGGTAGCTTGTCTCATTAGTGTCTCTGAGCGCCGCCATCCATCAGCTGGCGCCACCACCCTGCCGATCTCTCGCTGACGTCACGTCACGTGATCTACAGGTGTCTCCGCCGCACGCCAGGTGGTGGGGTCGAGCATTGAGCCACCTGGCGGGAGTAGCTGGCGATTGTAGAGCTGATTTTGGCGCGTTTAACCTGCACTGGTGGGAACCAGTGAAATCAAATTGGGAATAGCCCCTACTCCTCGCCCCAGCCCCGCCCCTAGCCCCGCCCCCGACCACGCTCGCAAAACTCGCCCCCAATATCCGCCCCCTCTGTCGGCCTCACGTAATCCCGCGTCGGTAACTAAGCAAGAAACCGGCACCTTTGTTAATGCTGCCTGTCGTCAGTGCTCACAAAATGTCATTTGCCTTTACTTTCATCTCTTTTTTGTCACATGCTGAACTAGATTCAGGACAAACCGGGTAGTATGTATGTGCTAAATGGAGTGCGTGGTAACTCATCCGGCGCAGACGACATTTAGAGCGTGTGGATGCTGTTGGGGCACCACGTGATGCTGTACTGCCGTCTGCCTGGTTCTGTATCTAGGTCATGGAACCACGTGGTGCTATGTGTCATCTGCCTGGTTCTGTATCTGGGTCATGGCACCACATGGTGCTGTGTGTCATCTGCCTGGTTCTGTATCTGGGTTATGGCACCACATGGTGCTGTGTGTCATCTGCCTGGTTCTGTATCTGGGTCATGGCACCATGTGGTGCTGTGTGTCGTCTGTGTGGTTCTGTATCTGGGTCATGGCACCATGTGGTGCCGTGTGTCGTCTGCGTGGTTCTGTATCTGGGTCATGGCGCCACATGGTGCCGTGTGTCGTCTGTGTGGTTCTGTATCTGGGTCATGGCTCCCTGTGATGCTGTGTGTCGTCTGCATGGTTCTGTATCTGGGTCATGGCAACATGTGCTGCTGTGTGTTGTTTGCATGGTTCTGTATCTGGGTCATGGCAACATGTGATGCTGTGTGTCGTCTGCGTGGTTCTGTATATGAGCCATGGCACCACATGGTGCCGTGTGTCGTCTGCGTGGTTCTGTATCTGGGTCATGGCGCCACATGGTGCTGTGTGTCGTCTGCCTGGTTCTGTATCTGGGTCATGGCTCCCTGTGATGCCGTGTGTCGGCTGCGTGGTTCTGTATATGAGCCATGGCACCACATAGTGCCGTGTGTCATCTGCGTGGTTCTGTATATGAGCCATGGCACCACATAGTGCCGTGTGTCGTCTGCGTGGTTCTGTATATGAGCCATGGCACCACATAGTGCTGTGTGTCGTCTGCGTGGTTCTGTATATGAGCCATGGCACCACATGGTGCCGTGTGTCATCTGCATGGTTCTGTATCTGGATCATGGCACCACGTGGTGCTGTGTGTCGTCTGCCTGGTTCTGTTTCTGGGTCATGGCACCACATGGTGCTGTGTGTCATCTGCCTGGTTCTGTATCATGGTGCCGTGTGTCATCTGTGTGGTTCTGTATATGAGCCATGGCACCACATGGTGCCGTGTGTCGTCTGCGTGGTTCTGTTTCTGGGTCATGGCTCCCTGTGATGCTGTGTGTACTCTGCATGGTTCTGTATCTGGGTCATGGCACCATGTAGTGCCGTGTGTCGTCTGCATGGTTCTGTGTTTGGGTCATGGCGCCATGTGGTGGTGTGTCATCTGCTACAAGTGTAACTCATTATCTACAGACACGGCTAATGAGTTAAATATCTAAGTAATGGGTGACAGTTTGTAGACCATGACACGATATCCCACTCAGTCACAATATCCTGACACTGAGCCAACCAGTCCTTGTCGTATCCTAATAAGGTCCTTGTGTTGGTAGTGTAGGAGAACAGTCAGTAATACTTGGAAATAAGAAGTCAGGTGTGTAGATAGTCCATGTAGGTAATGAGTCATGCATGTACTTAATGAGTAATGCATGTATTTAATGAGTCATGCATGTATTAATGAGTCATGCATGTAGTTAATGAGTCATGCATTATTTAATGAGTCATGCATGCACTTAATGAGTCATACGTGTAGTTAATAAGTCATGCATGTAGTTAATGAGTTGGATATGTAAGTAATGGGTCACACTTAGTAGATAATGAGACCTACTTGCATCTTTCATCTTTGTAGCGAATGAACCATTCTATCCAATAGAGGCCATTAACTAAAGCCATATGTGAACACTGTGAGTTTGGAGGCGGCGCAACAGTCGAAAGCAAGCATTTCCTTGGAGCTTTCCCATTGTATAATCTATAAGCCAAAATGTTACTCTAGTAGTGTCTCTTCAACAGAAACCAACAGTCGTCTGTAATGACTTTCGCCTTCCATTCTGTCACAATTTTCTGTGCAGTTCCCTGGATTTAACCCAAAGCATTATTGCCGTTTGTGAAGTAAATGTGTATTATATAAATGTGCTTGTGCTTAACTGTTTAGATGTGCAAATATGTGTATATGGATTAGTATATATGTGTTTCATTGTCATTATAATAAGACGGATGGTCCCATCTACTCCTCAGCCAATAAGTCATCGGCTGGCAGTATATAACCTTGCTCAGGAGTTGTTTGGTAGCCATGGGTGGGACAGTCCGTCCACCCTCGGGACTGTTGCTGTTAGCGTGCTGCTACCTGTTGTTACTTCTTAATAACAGGGGTCAGCGTAGTCGAGTCGTCCACTGTAAGGTAATCGGACTCACAAGACAGGCTACTACATATATAGATGTACATTGTGGAAGTATAAATAAGAACAACGCAATCTCAGTTCCTTCCTATCATATAACCCTCGCATTTACCACAAAGCTATATAAACTATACAGTGGCTAGTTCCCTCTTCTGCCACTGCGGCGCCACCTGCGTGTGAGTGCACAATCATGCTTGTGTGAATGTCACTGTAGGTGGGAAAGGCCCTGTCACACTACAACGTAACGACGTCAACGTAGGGAGGAGAACGTGAAGAACGTTGAACTTCTCGGCGTAGTATGCAAATTTGGGCACAAGTTGAACGTGGGTGCAGCGTAGTGGACGAGAGCGTAGCGTCGGTAAAGCGTAGTGATACCGTCATTCAACGAGAGAGGACAACGTCATTACGCTCACGGAACGTTATGAATGTTATTTCATTGCCAGAAGAACGTTACGTGACATTACATACGTCATGACACGTTGAACATACGTTGAATGTATGTTCTCCTGACGTTCTCCTGACGTTCTCATTACGCCGCGTGGGCATTTCCACTCGGTTTAATGTGGGTCAACGTAGTGGAACGTAGTGAGCAGCATTTGCCTAACGTCCGTTTAACGTCATTGACGTTCGCTGAACGTGAACAGAACGTATGGCGAACGTAAACCCTTACATTCGAGCTACATCGAAAGTTTTGAACATGTCCAAAACCTCAACGTAAGTCGACGTAACACAACGTAATGTGACGTAGCTCGACGTCAGTCTAACGTCATTCTGATATCATCAAAACGTGATGCGCGAAAAGGAAGAGGGTAAGGCGGGGGTGGGAAAAGAGGCGCTTTTATTGAAACACCTCAGGAAACAAACAGAGTATGTACAGGGAAAACGGTAAAATAAACTTAAGACTAAGGAGCTCCGGGGGAGCTTTCAGAGTTTGTGGCGAGGGGCGCCGAAGAGCCCTCTACTGGCTTGTAGGGAGAGTTGGGTGGGTGGGTGGAGAAAAAGGAGGTTGAGCAGGGAGGACGGCTGGAAGGCGAGTGACTGAGGGAGGCCGGCGGGCGGCCTTATAAGGGAGGGAGCGGGGAGGCGAGAGGCGGGGAAGGTGGGAAAGCGGCGGGGCAGGGCGAGAGGGCGAGGAGGGAGAAAGCTGAGGGAGGGATGACAGGGAAGGTGAGAAAGCCGGGGGGGGGGGGGGGGGGGGGGGGCGAGGGCAGGGAGAGAGGAGACGAGGTGGGACAAAGCTGAGGGAGGGATGACAGGGAAGGTGGGAAAGCCGGGCGGCGGCAGGAGGCGGGGGGAGGGTCTCTTCCTGCCCTCGCATCAAACGTAATGCGAGCATTACGACCAATCCAACGTACGTCAATGTAATGACCACGTTAGGCTCACGTTCGCTTATTACGTCATAGTGTGACAGGGGTATTAGTATGAAGCAGTAAGTAGTACAGGGAGAAAGGCCTTCTCCTCAGGTCCCGTGTGTTAGTAGTGTAGGAGAAGTTAATGTTGCCTCAGGTCCTTGTGTTAGTAGTGTATGAGAAGTTAATGTTGCCTCAGCTCCTGTGTGTGAGTACTGTATGAGAAGTTAATGTTGATTCAGATCCTTGTGTTAGTAGTATATGAGAAGGTAATGTTACCTCAGGTCTTGAATGTTAGTAGTGTATGAGAAGGTAATGTTACCTCAGGTCTTGCATGTTAGTAGTGTATGAGAAGGTAATGTTGCCTCAGGTCCCGTGTGTTAGTAGTGTATGAGAAGTTAATGTTGATTCAGATCCTTGTGTTAGTAGTGTATGAGAAGGTAATGTTACCTCAGGTCCTTGTGTTAGTAGTGTATGAGAAGGTAATGTTTCCTCAGGTCTTGCATGTTAGTAGTGTATGAGAAGGTAATGTTCCCTCAGGTCTTGCGTGTTAGTAGTATATGAGAAGGTAATGCTCCCTCACGTCTTGTGTGTTAGTAGTGTATGAGAAGGTAATGTTCCCTCAGGTCTTGTGTGTTAGTAGTATATGAGAAGGTAATGTTCCCTCACGTCTTGCATGTTAGTAGTGTATGAGAAGGTAATGTTGCCTCAGGTCCCGTGTGTTAGTAGTGTATGAGAAGTTAATGTTGATTCAGATCCTTGTGTTAGTAGTATATGAGAAGGTAATGTTACCTCAGGTCTTGCATGTTAGTAGTGTATGAGAAGGTAATGTTCCCTCAGGTCTTGTGTGTTAGTAGTATATGACAAGGTAATGTTCCCTCACGTCTTGTGTGTTAGTAGTGTATGAGAAGGTAATGTTCCCTCAGGTCTTGGTGTTAGTAGTGTATAAGACGGTAATGTTGCATCAGGTCCTTATGTTAGTAGTGTATGAGAAGTTAATGTTGCCTCAGCTCCTGTGTGTGAGTAGTGTATGAGAAGTTAATGTTGCATCAGGTCCTTATGTTAGTAGTGTATGAGAAGTTAGTGTTGCCTCAGGTCCTCTGTGTGAGTAGTGTATGAGAAGTTAATGTTGCCTCAGGTCCTTGTGTTTGTAGTGTATGAGAAGGTAATGTTGCCTCAGGTCCTGGTCTCAGGTAGGTTCCTAGAAACTGCCAGCGAAGGCGAAACGATCAAACAAGGATATCAAAATAAGATGGAAGCCATCCTCCAAAAAGTCCAGGAAAGTCTGACAAATACCGAGGAATAAATAAAATAATAAACAAAATAAATAAATGAATACCAAAATAAATAACAATAAATAGGTAAAACAGGCAAGAAAAAATAAACAAAATACTCACCAAAATAAGTATCAACATCTAACATAGGGAAAACAGAATAAAGCCAAAAGACCAAGCGATCAGGACCAAAGGGAAGCGAGAAAAGCATAGCAACAAGCAAGCATGCCCCACTTCCGCCCAATCCAAAATTTGAATCAACAAACCACAACTGCAAATTACGGCGACGACAGCGAATTACGATGATGACAACGAATTAGAAGTGGGTCGTTTAAGTGAATTAATACCAAAATGCAGAAAATGATAGTAATCAGTGGAGACTCAAGAGTAAGGTCACTAGCCACTCATATGAGGGATTTGCACCAAGATGCAATGAATTACAAAGAAATAATAGAATCTGTACCAGGTTTGACCATTGCCAGGATAACAGATACTGTCTACAGGAGATATACAAACTATGCCCCACCAGCAAAAATATACATGATGGCAGGAATCTGCGACCTAACACAACAAATAGGACACAGGGTCCTGAAACCAGCCTTTGAGACCAAGACAGCACTCATGCAACACATGACAGGGGAGTACACACTCACACATGACACACTCAGTCAACTAACAGAGCTACCGGTAATATGTGAGCTCGTGGGCATGAACATGGAACAATATTGTGACCACAGCAAAAATCAAAACCACCAAGACTACCAGAGACTGATAGATGAGTACATACTGGAACTAAACGCCTACATCCACCACCTGAACAATAGTCAAACCAAGGGAGTAGCCATACAAAGATATGCAAACTACATCCACAAAACGAGGCATGGGAGGTGTTTGGGGCGTTATGGTATTGGCATGTCGGATGGTGTACATTTCAATGAATACTATGCCAAATACATCGCTACAAGGCTGACAAATAGCATCGCGGAGAACTGGGAGAAACAACACCAGGGCTCCAAACCATGAGTTTCACAAACTTTTCATAAAATATCACTAACTCAAATCTAAAGAACTAGTATTATCAGCCATCATGCATTCCAGGGCATTACCTTCCCTCCACTCGCACAGGTGCAGTCTACAGTAATATATGTAGCTATATACCAAAACAGGCCGTATGTGCTGGATGCACCAGCCCATAAGCCCTAAAAACAGTCAGAAAAATAATTGCCAAAATCTAAAACAAAATTAAAACTCGTGAAATCAAGCAACCACTAAACCTAACATGGTTCGCTGAGACAGACATCAAGACAACACCCTCAACATAGAAAGATATAGGCTTGTACATAATGACAGACAGCAAATTAACATAGCAAACCAAACAAAAAAAGGTGGACGTGTTGCCATTTACTGCAAATCCTCCACAAATCTAGGCCCTAAAAATAGCAAACCTTTCAAATGAATACTTGGAGCTACAATGGTGCCTAATAAGAAATGAGAAGCAGGATAACATAGCCATAGCAAGCCTCTACAGGCCACCGTCGGGGGACGTTGAAGCATTGCTTGGAACTCTAGATAAGGCATAAGTACAGTGCAAAAATTAACAAATGCAGAAATCTTTGTGCTAGGAGACTTCAATATAAACTACAACAGCAATGACAAAAATAACTGACGCTACAAACCACTGTCAAAATCAAAATCCTAGGACTCCAACAACTTATTACAGACACAGCACAAGACTAAGCAACAATAGCTCAACAATCGATCTAATACTAACCAACTCAAACTACTTTTTATACTATACATACATGACCTAGAAAAATGGATAGAGACAGAATGTCTCCAACCTTATGCAGATGACACTGTCATATACACAGAAGCAAGCACAGTAGAACAAGTAATAGCCAAGTGGAACAACCTCCTGCTGAAGCTGGACAACTGGTGTGAGTCCAATAAAATAACCATCAATGCTAATAAATCTAAAACAGTACTCTTCTCACATAAAGCAGTCCCAGAAAGAAACCTACAGTGCACCTAGGAAACCAAACACAGGAAAATGTAAATCACTATAAATACGTAGGCCTAGAGCTAGATAACCAGCTAAACTACAATCTGTGAATAATAAAAATCATCCAAAAAATAAACCAGAAACTGTGGATATTTGCAAACCTAAGAAACTATATGACACAAGATATGTCAATAACAATTTTCAAAGGTATGGTACTCCCCTACTTTGACTGTGGGGATGTCATCTACATGGGTGCTAAAAAGAGCTACTAAAAACTGTAAATACTACAAAATAGGGCCCTAAAAATCTGCCTAAGACTAGTAAGAGTAGACAAACTACACCCCACCTATGACTTACACAAAAGAACTAAAGTAAAGCTACTAGAAAACAGAAGAATAATCCACCTAAAAACATTAGCATATGGATATAGCCAAGACATTAAGCATCTTACCCAACCACTAAGGGACACCAGAGAAAACAAAACACCACTACTAAGGCAGACCAGAAGCCAAATCAAAGCCCATGAAAGGAGCACACTGGAAATGGCTGCCAAGGTATGGAATGCACAAAAGGTGAAGGAAAGACAAATTCCTGACCTAAAAACATACAAAAAATATCTGTGCAAAATAAAACCAGGAAACCCCAACAAAGCTGCACCACAAGGGGGCATGTGATATGTCACATCCCACCAGCTGGACAGCCCATGAATGGAAACCCGGAAATATAAAAGCCAGATAACATGTACACACACAATATAATCAAATCAAATCCAAACAAACAT
This sequence comes from Branchipolynoe longqiensis, assembly GCA_030323885.1. Lineage (NCBI taxonomy): Eukaryota > Metazoa > Annelida > Polychaeta > Phyllodocida > Polynoidae > Branchipolynoe > Branchipolynoe longqiensis. The sequence continues at coordinate 4,190,698 of CM059190.1, forward strand.
AACCCAATCACCTACTACGTACAAGCCTATAACATGTAAATAGAGTAGGCTAGTATAGAATTAAGTAGAAGAAAAGTGGAAAACTCTTCCCAAGAAAACCCTAAAACACTAACATAGATCACTAACCCAAGATATAAGTTTAAGAAGCACAAAACTATAACTGCCCAGCATTAAAAACAAGCTTGATCATCCGAAATTACATGCTATGGACAGCATAAACACCCCATAAAAAAAAGAAGAAAGATATACAGACTGAGAAGGGGCCGGTTGGTGGCATCCGGGCCCCAGCCTACCGGAACAGGCCATTTGTAGGTGGAGGGGTGGTGGGTTACTAGACAGTCTCATGTGGTGAAGTGACACCCATCTGTGCAGTGAACCATGGTAAGCTGACACCCATGTGTGCAGTGAGGCATGGTAAGCTGATACCCATGTGTACAGTGAACCATGGTAATCTGACACCCTTGTGTGCAGTGAGGCGTGATAAGCTGACACCTGTGTGTGCAGTGAACCATGGTGGTAATCTGACACCCGTGTGTGCCATGTTGCATAGTAAGCTGACATCTGTGTGTACAGTGAACCATGGTAATCTGACACCCGTGTGTGCCATGATGCATGGTAGGCTGACATCCGTGTGTACAGTGAACCATGTTAATCTGACACCCATGTGTGCCATGATGCATGGTAAGCTGACATCCGTTTGTACAGTGAACCATGGTGATCTGACACCTGTGTGTACAGTGAACCATGGTAATCTGACACCTGTGTGTGCCATGTTGCATGGTAAGCTGACACCTGTGTGTACAGTGAACCATGGTAATCTGACACCTGTGTGTGCCATGTTGCATGGTAAGCTGACATCCATGGGCACAGTGAACCATTGGTAATCTGACACCCGTGTGTGCCATGTTGCATGGTAAGCTGACATATGTGTGTACGGTGAACCATGGTAATCTGACACCCATGTGTGCCATGATGCATGGTAGGCTGATATCCGTGTGTACAGTGAACCATGGTAATCTGACACCCATGTGTGCCATGATGCATGGTAAGCTGACATCCGTTTGTACAGTGAACCATGGTAATCTGACACACGTGTGTACAGTGAACCATGGTAATCTGACACCTGTGTGTGCCATGTTGCATGGTAAGCTGACATCCATGTGTACAGTGAACCATGGTAATCTGATACCCATGTGTGCCATGTTGCATGATAAGCTGACATCCATGTGTACAGTGAACCATGGTAATCTGATACCCATGTGTGCCATGATGCATGGTAAGCTGATATCCGTGTGTACAGTGAACCATGGTAATCTGACACCCGTGTGTACAGTGAACCATGGTAATCTGACACCCGTGTGTGCCATGATGCATGGTAAGCTGATATCCGTGTGTACAGTGAACCATGGTAATCTGACACCCGTGTGTACAGTGAACCATGGTAATCTGACACCCGTGTGTGCCATGATGCATGGTAAGCTGACATCCATGTGTACAGTGAACCATGGTAATCTGACACCCGTGTGTACAGTGAACCATGGTAATCTGACACCCGTGTGTGCAGTGGGGTGTGGTAAGCTGACCCCCATGTGTGAAGTGAGGCATGGTAAACTGACACCCATGTGTGCAGTTAGGCATCGTAAGCTGACACCCATGTGTTTAGTGAGGCATGGTAAACTGACACCCATGTGTACAGTGAGGCATGTTAAACTGACACCCATGTGTACAGTGAGGCGTGTTAAACTGACACACCTGTGTGCAGTGAGGCGTCCTAAGCTGACACCCATGTGCTGAAACTAACAAATTCCATAGCTACATTCACTATTTCAACACGTGACATGTGCTTCGCGCGGATTTGTTTTGCTGTCACATATCCCACATTGCACCGCGTGGCTGGAATTACGAACCCGTCTATTGGGTGTCACCATTAGCTGTCACAAGCGTGTGGGATCGAATCCCAGTCGAGTCAAACCGATGACTTGAATAATTGACACCTGTCGCTACCTACCATGGCGCTCAACATTATTAGGATAGGGCAAGAAGTGGTTGGCTCAGTGTCAGGATAATGTCACTGAATGCGATATCGCATCATGGTGCTGGTGACCTAGTCTCCCAGTGGGGCAGCACTATAAACGTCGCCGTGAGCGCGCGCTGTCACAAGTCGGTACCCATCCTGATATGACCTTAGATGTTTCTAGGATGTAAAACAACAAACACAAACCCTTCCACATACACACACCCTCTCCACTGCCCCCTACCCCACACCCCCCTTTCGTCTTGATATGGCTTTACCCGTTTTGATATGACCTTAAGTGCTGCCAGGATGGCTTACTGCACGGAGCGGCGGGGGGAGGGGATTTCCACCGGCATCCTCAGACTGAGTCCGCTGCAGGAGAGAGCGCGTTAGGACGCCCCCCCCCCCGGCACCTCCCCTCACGCCGTCAAATTCAACAGCGGGCAAAAAAAACATGATTTAACGCAGCGCTACTATTCAAAATGGACGTCCGACTCACAGCTCACGTGACGCCAAGTGGCGCAGATAGAAGTCACGTGACGAAAGAAAGGTTCTTTGCAGGAGACTAGGCGCACCTGAGGGCTGGTCCTGTGAAAGTAGGTCAGCCTAATCAGGCTGCCAGCAACACCCTGCTGTAGGAAAACACTAGGCCTGCCACTCACCAGGCCTGCCCTCACTAGGCCTGCCACTCACCAGGCCTGCCACTCACTAGGCTTGACAGTAACTAGGCCTGTCATGCACCAGGAATGCCACTCACTAGGCATGTCACTCACCAGACATGCCACTCACTAGGCATGCCACTCACCAGGCATGCCACTCACTAGGCATGCCACTCACTAGGTTTGACAGTAACTAGGCATGCCACTCACCAGGCCTACCACTCATTAGGCCTGCCACTCAATAGGTCTGCCACTCCCTAGTCATGCCACTCACCAGGCCTGCCACTCAATAGGCATGTCACTCACCAGGCCTGCCACTCAATAGGCCTGCCACTCAACAGGTATGCCACTCACTAGGCCTGCCACTCACTAGGCCTGCCACTAACTAGGCTTGACAGTAACTAGGCATGCCACTCACCAGGCCTGCCACTCACCTGGTATGGCACTCACTAGGCCTGCCACTCACCAGACATGCCACTCACTAGGCCTGCCACTCACTAGGCTTGACAGTAACTAGGCATGCCACGCACCAGGCCTGCCACTCACTACATATGCTACTCACCAGCTATCCCACTAACTAGGCATGCCACTCATTACGCATGCCACTCAGTAGGCCTGTCGGTTACTAGGCCTGCCACCTACCAGGCCTGCCCCTCACTAGGCCCGTCACTCACTAGGCCTGCCACTAACTAGGACTTCCACTCACTAGGCATGTCACTAACTAGGCCTGCCACTCACTAGGCCTGCCACTCACTGGGTAAGCCACTCACTAGGCATGCCACTCACTAGGCCTGCCACTCACCAGGTGTGCCACTTACTAGGCATGCCACTCACCAGGCCTGCCACTCAATAGGCATGCCACTCACTAGGCATGCCACTAACCAGGTATGCCACTCACTAGGCATGCCACTCACTAGGCCTGCCACTCAATAGGCTATACAAGTGGGTACGTCGAGATCACGTGACCTGCCTCCAGTAGTCTCCGACATCCTGTGCACCATTTTGACCCATGTCAGCGACTGTGAGCAGGTGTCAACATGTGTCAACAGGTGTCAACAACGTGTCAACATGTTCAGCAGGTATCAGTTGGAATCAGCAGGTGTCAACATGTGTCAACAGGTGTCAGCATTTGTCAACAGGTCTCAACATTCGTCGACAGGTGTCAACAGGTATCAACATGTGTTAACAGGTGTCAATCTGTTCAACAGTGGTCAACAGGTGTGAACATCTGTTAACAGGTGTCAACAGGTTCAACAGGTATCAACAGGTATCAACATGTGTTAACCGGTGTCAACGTGTTCAACAGGGGTCAACATGTGTCAACCGGTGTCAACACATGTTAACAGGTTGAACAGGTATCAACTTGTGTTAACAGGTGTTAACATGTTCAACAGGGGTCAAGAGGTGTCAATAGCTGTCAACATCTGTTAACAGGTGTAAACAGGTTCAACATGTATCAACAGGTAACAACATGTGTTAACAGGTGTCAACAGGTTCAACAGGGGTCAACAGGTGTCAACAGTTGTCAACAGGTGTCAACATATGCTAACAGGTGTCAACAGGTTCAACAGGTATCAACAGGTATCAATATATGTTAACAGGTGTCAATGTTTTCAACAGTGGTCAACACGTGTCAACAGGGGTCAACACGTATCAACATATGTCAACAAGTGTCACCAGGTTTCACAATGTGTCAACAGGTGTCAACAGGTGTCATGCTGGTGATAACAGTTGTAAGATTGGTGATGATTTAATGCTGTGTCGGCAGTAAGGGCCATATTTCTGTCAATGGTATCTATTCTATGTCAAGCTTCACAGACACATGCCTACATTGACATTTACATGAAATTCCAAAATGGTTGGATCTACTTCAGATGATAACAATTATCTCCGAATGCTATTTTTATAATACTTAATAGTTAAATTTGTGCCAAATGACAACAAAACAGAGCTAAAATACAGGACGCGATGCAGCCCAATTGTTCTTAGGAGAGCTAAAATTTGTTTGTGCTTTGCATTTTCGTTCTTGTTGTTGTACATTAGTTGTCTAAGCAGGGGAAATTTCAGTCGCGGATGATTGGTCTTCCTCATTCCACCGCTCCTTGTCCTATCCTAATAATGCCGAGGACCTGGCTAGGAAGCGATAAGTAGCAATTTTTAAGTCATCGATTTGACTCGACCAGGATTCGAACCCACGACCCCATCATTGGTAGAGAGTTCTCGTGACAACAGGTGTCAACAGGTGACAACAGGTAGTTAGTGGTGATTGCTTAACACCGTGTCGGCAGCAAAGGCCATAATCACGGCAAGAATTGTTCAGATCTGATGCTGTCATATTATTATCAGTTTGCTGCTTTTACAGAGAATGTAAAAGCATATAGTCAACTATGTGTCCAGAGATACTTTAGAAGTCAAAGGCTGACAATTATATTGACAACAGTTGACAAAAGGTAACAACATGTGTAATCAAGTGACAACAGGTGGCAACAGGTGGCAACAGGTGACAACAGGTGACAACAGATGACAACAGGTGACAGACAACAAGTGACAGCAGCTGTAAACAGGTGATCGGGACCCAGAGCGATCGAGAGGGTCCTGGCAAGGACGGTGATGGACCGCGAGTGATCGGAGGGGACCGGAAGGGACCGGTAGGGACCGGAAGGGACCGGGATGAATTGGTGGAACGAGTGGAAGCACCGACAGCGACCTCTGGCGACTAGCATGGACCGGCATGGGGACCAGCATGGGGGACCGGCAGAAGGGACCGGGAGGTGAAACCGGTAGGGGGGGCCGGCAAGTGGGATGGGCATGAAGACAGGTAGGTGGGACCGGCATGAGGACCGGCATGTGGGACCAGCAGGGGGGGCTGGAACAGGGACCGGCAGGGGGGACCGTCTGAAACCAGCTGGGACGGGCATGAGTCGTGACAGCTGAGCGCTAAAGGCCGCCAGGTGCGCCGCCCCCGCAGCCCGCCAGGCGGCGCTGGCGATGGCAGCGAGCAACATAGCCACCTGTGGTGGCGCCACCACGCGCCACCCGCCGGTACTACGTGCCGCCTAGAGCGGCTGCCGTCAGTCACTCACACGGCGACCACCGCGACTCCCGCCCGGCGAGCTGCCACGGAACACCAAGCTGGGTTACCCGGGGACCTGACGAGGGGAGGCCGGGAACAGCAGCCCGCAGAACGCAGACCACGCCGTCACGGGCTCTCGTCGTGACGCGTTGGGACGCTGGTGACGTCACCGGGCGGCAGCGCTGAGGGACGCGCGGCCGGTCACATGGGGCGTCTTAGAGCCGCGCGCCTAGCGGCCGTCAGAACGTGACACACACGGGTTGCCTGAGACACCACACAGGGACGCCGGGAGGACGCCGGGGGGACGCCGGGGGACGCGAGGAGCAGCAAGCGTGTAACTCAGGCTTACACGGCCGTTAGAGAATTACACAGCTGCAACAGTGTAAATAGAGCAAGAGAAGATTACACAGCTACAAGCTTGTAAATAGTTGTAGAGGATACTGATAGCAACAAGCGTGTAAAGACAATAACAGAGGATTACATATCAGCAACTGTGTAAATAGAGTCATAAAGGATTACAGATTAAGTAATGTGTAAATCGAGTAAAAGAGGATTAGACAGTGTTAACTGTGTAAATAGAGTTATTGAGGATTACACATTAGCAACTGTGTAAATAGAGTTATTAAGGATTACACATCAGCTACTGTGTAAATAGAGTTATGGAGGATTACACATCAGCAACTGTGTAAATAGAGTTATTGAGGATTACACATCAGCTACTGTGTAAATAGAGTTATTGAGGATTACACATAAGCAACTGTGTAAATAGAGTTATTGAAGATTACACATCAGCAACTGTGTAAATAGAGTTATGGAGGAGTACACATCAGCAACTGTGTAAATAGAGTTATGGAGGATTACACATCAGCTACTGTGTAAATAGAGTTATGGTGGATTACACATTAGCAACTGTGTAAATAGAGTAACAGAGAATGTGCACAGCTGCAACTGTGTAAATAGAGTTATAGACGATTACACACTAGCAACCGTGTAAAGGCAGTTGTTGCTGTAACCTGTAGGATACCACCTGTGGCAGACCACATGTGTGAGACCACATGTAGGAGACCACATGTAAGTGACCCCATGTAGGAAACCACCCGTAGCAGACCACCTATGGCAGACCACTTGTAGAAGCCCACCTGTAGAAGACCACCTATAGCAGACCACATGTGTGAGACTACATGTAGGAGACCATCAGTAACAGACCACCTATGGCAAACCACCTGTAGGAGACCACCCGCAGGATCCCACCTGTAGGAGCCCACCTGTAGGAGACCACCTGTAGGAGACCACCCGCAGGATCCCACCTGTAGGAGCCCACCTGTAGGAGACCACCTGTAGGAGCCCACCGGTAGGAGACCACCTGTAGGAGCCCACCTGTAGGAGCCCACCTGTAGGAGCCCACCTGTAGGAGCCCACCTGTAGGAGCCCACCTGTAGGAGCCCACCTGTAGGAGCCCACCTGCAGGAGACCACCTGTAGGAGCCCACCTGTAGGAGCCCACCTGTAGGATCCCACCTGCAGGATCCCACCTGCAGGAGCCCACCTGTAGGAGCCCACCTGTAGGAGCCCACCTGTAGGAGACCACCTGTAGGAGACCACCTGCAGGAGCCCACCTGTAGGAGCCCACCCATAGGAGACCACCTGTAGGTGACACCTGTCTGAGAACATCACTAGCGGACCACCTGTAGCAGACCACCCATTTGAGACCACCTGTGGGAGACCATCTGTGGGGTGCCCTGAGGTGGCTGGTTCATGGGGAGTATCAGTGAATGAGTTCTCCGTCGATTTACGCAAGCATTGAAACGCACCGACACTCGGTGCTATATTGCCTTATATACAATGGTGATATATTGCCTTATATACAACGGTGCTATATTGCCTTATATACAACGGTGCCATATGTGTAGAGTTGTGCCCTTTTTTATACTTATAAACATGTCTTCGCAATAGAGGGGAATGCTCTGGGAGCGGTTCCAACAACGAGCCTAGCCTGGGCTGAGGCAGGGAGGTGTAGGGGAGAGAGTCAGGGCCGGGAGTCAGGGGTGGGAGTCAGGGGTGGAGGTCAGGGGCAAGAGTCAGGGATGTGAGTTAGGGGTGATAGTCAGGTACCGAAGAGTTATGAACTGAAGAGGGGAAAGAATCTGGTGGATAGTCAAGGGCGAGAGTCAGGGGCGGCAGTCAGGGGTAGAAGTCAGGGGTGCGAGTCAGGGTGCGAGTCAAGGGTGTGAGTTAGAGGGGAGAGCCAAGGATTTGAGTTAAGGGTGTGAGTCAGGATTAATAAGAGGCTGGAGACGGGCTGGAGTAAGGGGCGGGAGTCTGGGGCGGGAGTCAGGGGCGGGAGTCAGGGGCAGGAGTCAGGGGTGGGAGGCAGTGGCAGGACCTGGGGAGAGGCGGTGCCAGGCGAGTGAACGCAGCTGCAGAAAGGGCACCTCCTTATATGGTCACGTGGTCTATGCAGTGTGGCGAACTGGTGCCCAGCTCAGACTGGTCGGAACAACGCCACGCGCACGCAGGCGTATCTGTCAGACAGGGCCACAGATAGCTGCATCTGTCAGACAGGGGCACAGATAGTCGGGTCTGTCAGACAGGGCCACAGATAGGTTGCGTCTGTCAGACAGGGCACAGATAGTCGTGTCTGTCAGACAGGGGCACAGATAGTCACATCTGTCAGACAGGGGCACATATAGTTACGTTTGTCAGACAGGGGCACAGATAGTCGTGTATGTCAGTGTGGGGGGACAGATAGTTGTGTCGGTCAGACAGGGGCACAGATAGTCACGTTTGTCAGACAGGGGCACAGATAGTCACGTTTGTCAGACAGGAGCACAGATAGTCACGTCTGTCAGACTAGGGGGACAGATAGTCACGTTTGTCAGACAGTGGCAGAGATAGTCGCGTCTGTCAGACTGGGGGGGGGGGCAGATAGTCGTGTCTGACAGACAGGGGGCACAGATAGTCATGTCTGTCAGACATGGGGCACAGATAGTCATGTCTGTCAGACAGGGGGCACAAATAGTTGTGTTTGTCAGACAGGGGGCGTGGACTGAGGCTACACTCCCCGACAACGGTGGCAGCATTTGCAGTCGGTGACAGAATTTGCAGTCGCTGACAGCATTTGCAGTCGGTGACAGCATTTGCAGTCGGTGATAGTTTGGGTGTCTGTGACATTGGGCAGGGAGTTAGTGTAACTGCGGCGCTTACACAAAACTTCCAAGTGCGCATATTGATTTCTGTGCTATAAATTACACGACGTGCTATATCTGATACCAGGGTGGATATAGCACGCATGAGACACTCCCAGAGATGAGGGTCGCTACCAGGTGTCTGTTTCAGGTATAGGGTACGGGTGTCTGTCACATGTGTCTGTCAGAACTGACTGTCACAAACTATACCTTCAGACGTCGCCCTACGCCAGGGTGAGCTTCTGCTGCTGCTGCTTTGGTGGCGTAGTTTCACATATATTCTACGGGGAGCTTTCTTGAATTGGATTTGAGAATACTAACAAAGAAGCCCCGATATCCATCCAGTGGCAGCATTGCAAAGTGACCGAGGCTTATGATGCTTGTTAGCAGGTAGTGAGCAGGCAACTAGCAGGCAACCGGCAGTCAATCAGTAAGACAACTTGCAGGCAATCAGCAGGAAAGAGCAGGCAACTGCTAGGGAACCGTCAGGCAGACACTAGGAAAACCAGCAGGAAAACCGCAGAAAACCAGTAGACAACCAGCAAGCAGGCAGAAGGCAACCAACAGGAAATAGCAGGCACCGGCAGGCAAAACGAAGGGAACCGGCTGTCAACCAGCAGGCAACTAGCAGGAAACCAGCAGGCAACCAGCAGGCAACTAGTAGGAAATCAGCAGGGAACCGGGAGGGAACCGGCCGGGAACCGGGAGGCAACCAGCAGGCAACTGGTAGGAAACCAGCAGGTAACTGGCAGGCAACCAGCAGGCAGCCAGTAGGAAATCAGCAGGCAACCGGCAGGAAACTAGTAGGAAACCGGCATGCACGCAGCAACAAACCGGTAGGAAACCAGCAGGTAACCGGCAGGCAACCAGCAGAAAAACAAGCAGGCAACCACCAGACAATCGGAGGGCAGCCGGCAGGCAACCAGCAGAAAACAGCAGGCAAATGCGCAGCCAATCAGCAGGAAAACCAGCAGGAAAACCAGCAAGTAACCAGAAGGCAACCGGGAGGTAACCAGCCGGAATACTAGCAGGTAACCATAGGGCAATCAGCAGGCAATCAGCAGGCAAACAGCAGGAAAACCAGCAGGCAACCAGCAGGAAAACCAGCAGGTAACCAGAGGGCAACCAGCAGGCAAACAGCAGGAATACCAGCAGGAAAACAGCAGGTAAACCAGCAGGCAACCAGCAGGAAAGCGAGCAGGTAATGAGAGGGCAACTGGCAGGCAAACAGCAGGAATACCAGCCGGCAAACCAGCCGGGAAACAGCAGGAACATTAGCAGGCAACCAGCTGGCAAACCAACAGGCAAACAACAGGAACATCAGCAGGCAACCAGCAGGCAAACCAGCAGGCAAACAGCAGGAACATCAGCAGGCAACCAGCAGGCAACCAGCAGACAACTGGCAGGTAGCGAGTAGACAAAGAAGACCACTCGTAAGTCAAAGCTAACGGGCAGGCAAAAGGACCCAGAAGACAAGTGTGATCCTCCCTCCTCACCCTCCTCTAACCACCACTGGAGCGCCCCCTGTGGGATCTTTGTACACCTGAGGGACCCTGACTAGTGAGCTCTGGTCCCCCAGCCTATCAGCACCCCGGAGAGACCACGGGGCACCGGGGAGGGGGGGGGGGCGGGGGAAGGGGACCGGGGGGACTAGTCCCTCAGAGAGGGCCCCGGGGGGATGGGGTACACCCCCGGGTTGTTTCCTTAGCACTTCCTCCAGTGTAACCATGGCGACACCTCCCCAACAGCCGACAGACACGCACCTCGCTGACAAGATCTGCGGGAAGGCTCAGGCACCCTACGCTGCTTACAGGCGCCCCGCCCGCGCCCCGCCCAGCCCGCTCCTCCAGTAGCGCCACCATCGCCGTTTCTACGCACTACACACAGCGGGTGCAACAGGTGGCTGGCCAGCTCCAGGTTTTACGCGGGAAACTGGTAACTAACACGGCGCCGCTAGTGTGAATGAAGGCCGCCAGGTGACGTCACCCAGCTACTTCCGGTCGTACGTCACGACGGCGACGACCGGCGTTTTTCTACCGGGATTCCTAAATGTCGACTGACACGTGCGGTTTACCGTAAACACGGGGCGTTTGGGATGGAGTAGGACCGTCTGAGGCCGGGGTCAGCGTAGCACTAAGAGTAGGGGGCGCCCTCTGGTGTCGTCTGCCTGCACTGTGACAGCCGGGACCTCTGTCAGGAGCACAGTGCTGCTTACTGTCAGCACACTGGGACATAGCACGCTGCACTAGTGTCACTGTCACTACTCCTGTACAAAGCTGACACTGTCACTGTGCACACTCCAGTCAGTGACAGTGGTCACGCTGTCACTGACCTAATCCACTCCAGCCACTGACAGTAGTGACACTGTCACCGCCCTAATACACTGCAGTCAGTGACAGTGATGACACTGTAACGGACCTAACACACTCAAGGCAGTGACAATGGTGACAGTGTGAGCGACTTAACACACTCCAAGCAGCGACAGTGGTGACACTGTCACAGACTTAATACACTCCATTCAGGGCCACTGGTGACACTATCATCACCGTAATACTTTCAAGTCACCGACCTAGTTGACACTCTCAGCAGCTGTCACTTCGCCTCTCCACCCGGAGGCCGGACCCTCTCACTGCTGTCACTATTACTAATCCATCGCAGGCCGGCTACAATAAATAATTAGGGGTGTCAGGCCCTGTTGTTGCTATGGTTACAGAAAAGGCAGGCGGCGTCTTCTGTCATGTCATCCCCCGTTGAACGCGCATGCGCCATCAGTTTCTCCGAGTTGGGTCAGCCCCGCTGTCGTCCGGGAGCCGTGGACAAGCACAGTGTCAGTGCCCGCCATCTTGAAGACACAGACGCCACGCGGCAAACTCTCAGTGGAATCAAGCAGCGCCAAATGTCGTCTGCCGAGCTCCAGGCGTAGATTATACGGCACTGGAGCTTGTTGTTATATGACGGACACTTTTCGCGGGTGAATTCGCGTATTGGCAGCAGCAGACGACATTTGCAGATGGCCTGACTGGGGCTGAGAGTCAGGGTGTGTGTGTGTGTATGCGTGTGTTATCTGACTGAATGACAGCCGCCCCCTAATGTAAACGACATTTACGCGATTACATCCTCGGGGCAGGTGACATTTACCTGACATGTAGACAGATGGTCGTGTCAGTCAGTCACTTGTGTAGGGGGCCGGCTTGTTTTTTTGTTTTCCCGCTTTCCTTCCGGCGAGATGTTCTAATACGTGAGGCGCCCGAATTAGTGCTGCCTGGATTGATGTTCTCTTTTGCCGCCAGGGCCGTTATAGCCTGGTGAACTGGCGCCACCGATGCGCGCACCACGCGTACGCCGAAACAATCGAACGCGGTTTCAAATGGAAGCGGCGGTGAATGAAAACGGCGGGAGAGGTGACTGAGGACATTGATGACGTCACGTGGGCAGGGTTCCTGTTACTACACATCCATGGGATGGGCTATCGCAGATGGCTAATGCTGACCTGCACTGCGGAGCACTGGAGGTCAAAGGTCACGCCCAACATCCCACCTAAATGACCTCTACGCTTAGAAGACAAGGTCACCTGTTGGCACCAATCAGCTAGCTCCTCCCTCAGTGACCCAATCAGCATCATCCTCTCAGCGCGCGGGTTCCGTACTGGAAGATCGGAGGGTCGTGGGTTCGAACCCTGGTCGAGTCAAACCAATGTCTTAAAAATTGATACTTGTCGCTTCCTAGCCAGGCACTCGGCATTATTAGGACAGGGCAAGGACTGGTGTGTTTAGTGTCAGGATAATGTGACTGAGTGGGATATCAGGTCATGGTGCCAGCGGCCTGGTTTCCCAGGGGAACAGCACTATAAAGTCGCCATGAGTGCGCACTGTCACATGTCGGTACCCGTCCTGATATGACCTTAGACACGGCTTGTGTGATGGCTTGTATCGGTCACTGGGGCGTGACAGTTTGTACAGGTTACTGGGGTGTGACGGCTTGTATAGCTTGTACACACAGGGTGTGTGATGACGCTAGGACGTAAAACAACAACAAACAAACAAAGGCGCGAGTTCTAACAACACGTCACCAGACCGCCCCCCCCGCGCTCTCTGCAGGCGCCACCATGCGGCGTGCGGCGGAACTACTACACGGCCTTGTGGGGCGTTCTACATCCGGTAACAGGTGGAAGGAGACCTGGAAGTTGACAAGCAGATGCTGACATGAAATCACTGACAATTGCCTCCATTATCGCCCCGTAACGTGACTTGACGTTTTCCCCGCCAGGTGGCAGAACAGAAGCAGGTGTGTTCACTCCGCTGCCTGCCTATAGTTGCCGGTGGCGTGTTATTCCTGTTGTTTTTATTCTGTCCTCCTCCTCCTCCTCCTTTCACCCACCCCGTCCATCCGGGAACTTCCGGTTGAGAGCTGGACCTTAACCGGAAGTGATGGCGTGAACCACCTAGTAGGTAACCAGGGCCGCCGCCTCACCTGACAACCAACCGGGCGCGTTGCCGAAGAGAGAGAGTGCGGGCGTCGCATGCGCGAGGTCGGGTGTTTGGTTCCCGGTCGAGTCAAGCAAATGACTTATAAAATTGATACTTGTTGGCAACCTAGCCTGGCCCTCGGCATAAATAGGATAGAATAAGGACTGGGTTAGCTCAGTGTCAGGATAATGTGACTGAGTGGGATATTGGGTCATGGTGCCGATGGGCTGATTTCCCAGTAGGGGTTGGGGTGTGGGCAGCACTATAAAAGTCGCCATGACTGTGCTCTGTCACAAGTGTGTAACCTGTCATGATTTGACCTTCGGCATTACCAGGATGTAAAACTCCCAACAACCAACCAACCAACCATCGGACTAGACAATCGCCAGTATTACAACAAGTCGGTACCCGTCCTGATATGACCTTAGACATTACCAGGATGTAAAACTCCAACAACCAACCAATCAACCATCTGACTACACAAGCGCCATTATTACAACAAGTCGGTACCCGTCCTGATATGACCTTAGACATTACCAGGATGTAAAACTCCCAACAACCAACCAACCAACCCTCTGACTGCACAATCGCCAGTATTACAACAAGTCGGTACCCGTCCTGATATGACCTTAGACATTACCAGGATGTAAAACTCCAACAACCAACCAACCGGACAACCAACCATTGTCGCCATGTCGTCCGTCCTACGGCGGCAGAGTACCTCGGACATCCCAGGGCGGCGGGGAAGCGCGCAGGCGCGGGCCTCCCGGACGCGACTGGGGCGCGCCCGGGCCGACTCGCAGCGCGCCGTTCACACCCTGGAGCGCCTCCAGCTGAACCTGCAGTCGGCCACCGCCGCCTTCTCCGCCGCCGGGAAAGAGCGCCGGACCTCCTTCCAGCAGCACCGGTGGAGCAGCGTCGCCGGACTCCCGGAGACCAGCGACCCCGGGTCCGGGCTTGCCGGGGCCGGACGTCCGACGCGCCGGGTCTCGTCGGACGTGGGGCCGGATGCCGTGCGGCCCCGCCGGGCTACAGCCCGGACTGACGGGGCGGCGCACCTGCCGGGCGAGGACTGGGGCGGGGCCGGGGACAGGGAGGTGCCGGCGGGACTCAGACAAACAGACCAGCTGATGACTGAGTGCTTCCTCCTCACCACCCCACACGTCGTGACCCGGAAGGAGAAGAGCGTGTCGTTCGAGGACGAACTGGCGGTGACGTCACTTCCGGTCGGGCTGGCGTCCATGAGCAGGTGAGTAGAGTGCGGGCCGCCCGCCGCACCCCCGCACCCCCCCACCCCCCCGTCCCAAGCCCCCACCACCCGCCCCTCGCCCATTGTCTATGCTTGTTGTCGCTCCCTAGCGATGTGGCCGTAGGGTTGTGAATAGTGCGCAGGTCACTGGGGCATGACAGCTTGTACAGGTCACTGGGGCATGACAGCTTGTACATGTCACTGGGATGTGATGGCTTGTACAGGTCACTGGGGTGTGATGGCTTGTACAGGTCACTGGGGCGTGACAGTTTGTACAGGTCACTGGGATGTGATGGCTTGTACAGGTCACTGGGGTGTGATGGCTTGTACAGGTCACTGGGGTGTGACAGTTTGTACAGGTCACTGGGCTGTGATGGCTTGTACAGGTCACTGGGGTGTGATGGCTTGTACAGGTCACTGGGGCGTGACAGTTTGTACAGGTCACTGGGGTGTGATGGCTTGTACAGGTCACTGGGGTGTGATGGCTTGTATAGGTCACTGGGGCGTGACAGTTTGTACAGGTCACTGGGATGTGATGGCTTGTACAGGTCACTGGGGTGTGATGGCTTGTACAGGTCACTGGGGCGTGACAGTTTGGACAGGTCACTGGGGTGTGATGGCTTGTACATGTCACTGGGGCATGATGGCTTGTATAGGTCACTGGGGCATGACAGTTTGTACAGGTCACTGGGGTGTGATGGCTTGTACAGGTCACTGGGACGTGATGGCTTGTACAGGTCACTGGGGCGTGACAGTTTGTACAGGTCACTGGGGTGTGATGGCTTGTATAGGTCACTGGGGCGTGATGGCTTGTATCGGTCACTGGGGCATGATGGCTTGTACAGGTCACTGGGGCGTGATGGCTTGTATCGGTCACTGGGGCGTGATGGCTTGTATCGGTCACTGGGGTGTGATGGCTTGTACAGCTCACTGGGGTGTGACAGCTTGTACAGGTCACTGGGATGTGATGGCTTGTATAGGTCACTGGGGTGGGATGGCTTGTACAGGTCACTGGGGCGTGACAGTTTGTACAGGTCACTGGGATGTGATGGCTTGTACATGTCACTGGGGCATGATGGCTTGTACAGGTCACTGGGGCGTGACAGTTTGTACAGGTCACTGGGGCGTGATGGCTTGTATCGGTCACTGGGGCATGATGGCTTGTATCGGTCACTGGGGTGTGATGGCTTGTACAGGTCACTGGGGCGTGACAGTTTGTACAGGTCACTGGGGTGTGATGGCTTGTATAGGTCACTGGGGTGTGGCGGCTTGTACAGGTCACTGGGGTGTGATGGCTTGTACAGGTCACTGGGGCGTGATGGCTTGCATAGGTCACTGGGGCGTGACAGTTTGTACAGGTCACTGGGGTGTGATGGCTTGTATCGGTCACTGGGGCATGATGCCTTGTACATGTCACTGGGGTCTGATGGCTTGTACAGGTCACTGGGGCGTGACAGTTTGTACAGGTCACTGGGATGTGATGGCTTGTACAGGTCACTGGGTCGTGACTGCTTGTACAAGTCACTGGGGTGTGATGGCTTGTACAGGTCACTGGGGCGTGACAGTTTGTACAGGTCACTGGGGTGTGATGGCTTGTATAGGTCACTGGGGTAGGATGGCTTGTATAGGTCACTGGGGTGTGATGGCTTGTATAGATCACTGGGGTAGGATGGCTTGTATAGGTCACTGGGGTGTGATGGCTTGTATAGGTCACTGGGGTGTGATGGCTTGTACAGGTCACTGGGATGTGATGGCTGGTACAGGTCACTGGGGTGTGATGGCTTTATAGGTCACTGGGGCATGATGGCTTGTATCGGTCACTGGGATGTGATGGCTTGTACAGGTCACTGGGGTGTGATGGCTTGTACAGGTCACTGGGGTGTGATGGCTTGTACAGGTCACTGGGGTGTGCTGGCTTGTATAGGTCACTGGGTCGTGATGGCTTGTACAAGTCACTGGGGTGTGATGGCTTGTACAGGTCACTGGGGCGTGACAGTTTGTACAGGTCACTGGGCTGTGATGGCTTGTACAGGTCACTGGGGTGTGATGGCTTGTACAGGTCACTGGGGCATGACAGTTTGTACAGGTCACTGGGGTGTGATGGCTTGTACATGTCACTGGGGTGTGATGGCTTGTATAGGTCACTGGGGAATGACAGTTTGTACAGGTCACTGGGATGTGATGGCTTGTACAGATCACTGGGGTGTGATGGCTTGTACAGGTCACTGGGGCGTGACAGTTTGGACAGGTCACTGGGGTGTGATGGCTTGTACATGTCACTGGGGCATGATGGCTTGTATAGGTCACTGGGGCATGACAGTTTGTACAGGTCACTGGGGTGTGATGGCTTGTACAGGTCACTGGGATGTGATGGCTTGTACAGGTCACTGGGGCGTGACAGTTTGTACAGGTCACTGGGGTGTGATGGCTTGTATAGGTCACTGGGGCGTGATGGCTTGTATCGGTCACTGGGGCATGATGGCTTGTACAGGTCACTGGGGCGTGATGGCTTGTATCGGTCACTGGGGCGTGATGGCTTGTATCGGTCACTGGGGTGTGATGGCTTGTACAGCTCACTGGGGTGTGACGGCTTGTACAGGTCACTGGGATGTGATGGCTTGTATAGGTCACTGGGGTGTGATTGCTTGTACAGGTCCCTGGGGCGTGACAGTTTGTACAGGTCACTGGGATGTGATGGCTTGTACATGTCACTGGGGCATGATGGCTTGTACATGTCACTGGGGGGTGACAGTTTGTACAGGTCACTGGGGTGTGATGGCTTGTACAGTTCACTGGGGTGTGATGGCTTGTATAGATCACTGGGGCATGATGGCTTGTACAGGTCACTGGGGTGTGATGGCTTGTATAGGTCACTGAGGTGTGGTGGCTTGTACAGGTCACTGGGGTGTGATGGCTTGTACAGGTCACTGGGGCGTGATGGCTTGTATAGGTCACTGGGGCGTGACAGTTTGTACAGGTCACTGGGGTGTGATGGCTTGTATCGGTCACTGGGGCATGATGGCTTGTACAGGTCACTGGGGTGTGATGGCTTGTACAGGTCACTGGGGCGTGACAGTTTGTACAGATCACTGGGATGTGATGGCTTGTACAGGTCACTGGGTCGTGACTGCTTGTACAAGTCACTGGGGTGTGATGGCTTGTACAGGTCACTGGGGTGTGACAGTTTGTACAGGTCACTGGGGTGTGATGGCTTGTATAGATCACTGGGGTAGGATGGCTTGTATAGGTCTCTGGGGTGTGATGGCTTTATAGGTCACTGGGGCATGATGGCTTGTATCGGTCACTGGGATGTGATGGCTTGTACAGGTCACTGGGGTAGGATGGCTTTTACAGGTCACTGGGATGTGATGGCTGGTACAGGTCACTGGGGTGTGATGGCTTTATAGGTCACTGGGGCATGATGGCTTGTATCGGTCACTGGGATGTGATGGCTTGTACAGGTCACTGGGGTGTGATGGCTTGTACAGGTCACTGGGGTGTGATGGCTTGTACAGGTCACTGGGGTGTGCTGGCTTGTATAGGTCACTGGGGTGTGATGGCTTGTACATGTCACTGGGGCATGATGGCTTGTATAGGTCACTGGGGCATGACAGTTTGTACAGGTCACTGGGGTGTGATGGCTTGTACAGGTCACTGGGATGTGATGGCTTGTACAGGTCACTGGGGCGTGACAGTTTGTACATGTCACTGGGGTGTGATGGCTTGTATAGGTCACTGGGGCGTGATGGCTTGTATCGGTCACTGGGGCATGATGGCTTGTACAGGTCACTGGGGTGTGATGGCTTGTACAGGTCACTGAGGCGTGACAGTTTGTACAGGTCACTGGGGTAGGATGGCTTGTACAGGTCACTGGGGTGTGATGGCTTGTACAGGTCACTGGGTCATGATGGCTTGTACAGGTCACTGGGGTGTGATGGCTTGTACAGGTCACTGGGGCGTGACAGTTTGTACAGGTCACTGGGGTAGGATGGCTTGTATAGGTCACTGGGGTGTGATGGCTTGTATAGATCACTGGGGTAGGATGGCTTGTATAGGTCACTGGGGTGTGATGGCTGGTACAGGTCACTGGGGTGTGATGGCTTGTACAGGTTACTCAGGTGTGAAGGCTTGTATAGATCACTGGGGCATGATGGCTTGTATCAGTCACTGGGGCGTGACAGTTTGTACAGGTCACTGGGATGTGATGGCTTGTATAGATCACTGGGGTGTGATGGCTTGTACATGTCACTGGGATGTGATGGCTTGTACAGTTCACTGGGATGTGATGGCTTGTACAGGTCACTGGGGTGTGATGGCTTGTACAGGTCAGTGGGGCATGACAGCTTGTATTGGTCACTGGGATGTGATGGCTTGTACAGGTCAGTGGGCCATGACAGCTTGTATCGGTCACTGGGGTGTGATGGCTGGTACAGGTTACTCGGGTGTGACGGCTTGTATAGATCACTGGGGTGTGATGGCTTGTATCGGTCACTGGGGTATGACAGCTTGTACAGGTCACTGGGGTGTGACAGCTTGTATAGATCACTGGGGTGTGACAGCTTGTATCGGTCAATGGGGTGTGACGGCTTGTACAGGTCACTGGGGCATGACTGCTTGTACAGGTGACTGGGGTGTGATGGCTTGTATAGGTGACTGGGGTGTGATGGCTTGTACAGGTGACTGGGGTGTGATGGCTTCATAGATCACTGGGGTGTGACAGCTTTTACAGGTTAGTGGGGTGTGACAGCTTTTATAGATCAACCTTCTGTAATCTGTAATGTATCTATTTGGCTACCCATTGACACCAGTATGTCCATTGACACTAGTATATCCATTGACACCCGTGTATCTAGTGACACCAGTGTACTTCTGGACACCAGTGTAACTATTGACACCAGTGTATCCATTGACACAAGCGTATCTATTGATACCAGTGTACTTATTGACACCAGTATACCTATTGACACCATTGTACCTATTGACACAAGTGTACCTATTGACACTAGTGTATCTATTGACACCAGTGTATCTATTGACACCAGTGTACCTATAGATGCCAGTGTACCTATTGATACCAGTGTACCTATTGACACTATTGTACCTATTGACACAACTGTACTCATTGACAAAGTGTACTTATTGACACCAGTGAATCTATTGACACCAGTGCACTTATTGACACCAGTGTACTTATTGACACCAGTGCACCTATTGACACAAGTGAACCTATCGACACCAGTGTACCTATTGGCACCAGTGTATCTATTGACACCAGTGTACCTATTTCTACCATTGTACCTATTGACACATGTGTACGTATTGACAGAAGTGTACTTATCGACACCAGTGTATCTTTTGACACAAGTGTACCTATTGACACCAGTGTACCTATTGACACGCTCCACTCTCCTCCCCCACCCTCCATTCTCCACTCTCCACCACCCACTCCCATCCACTCCCCACTAACCCCCCACCCTCCACCACCTCACCACCACCACCCACCACCTCCACTCTCCCCCACTCCCACCTCCACCCCTCCGCACCACTCCACTCCACCCTCCGCCTTGCGTGTGCGGTTTGCCGACAGTGGCGCCAACTGTGGCCACCCTGGCGGTACTTAACAAAGCCGCTGCTGTCAGGCCTGACCTAATTTGCAAAGATGCGTAGTAACCCGATGCGCAGGTCGCCGAGCTTCAACTCCCATTTCCGGTGGCCATTTTCATCAACTTAGCCGAAAGGCGAGAAACTAACCTTAACTTTATCAAATCTAAAAAACTGTGATTGACCGGATGTAAAGTGGGGTGGACTGGTAATTAATTACCAGATGGGATGGCCAAATGAGTTGAGCCAAATGAGTGGCAGGTGTCTGATGCCCTTGGCTTAAAGCGGCTGTCACACCGTACCGGACTCAGTACCTGAGACCACCGGACAAAGAATTTTCTAGACCGGTGCTCTCCTGTACACAAAATTGTATCGAAATGTATCGAAATGGAGTGGAATTGGGTCAATTGCCGCCGGGCGGCCGGACAAGTACCGTACATGTACCATACATGTATCGGATGAGAACCGGATGAGAACTGGATGAGAACCGGACACGTAACGGATGGGTACCGGACATGTACCGGACAAAACCGACAAACCGGACACCAACGGATGGGTACCGGACATGTACGGACAAACCGGACACCAACCGGACACGTCAGTCCGACGGTGTCCGGTAGAAGTTTTGTGCATGTTCAAAACTTGTACCGGACACCACCGGACACTGCTGGATGGGTAACGGACATGTACTGGACATCGGCATACAGTACCGGTCAGTGTCTGGTTCTCATCCGGTTCCCCAGTCCGGTAAGGTGTGACTGGGCCTTAACCCTATTGCGAACCGCCCATGGTATCTGGCCGACTTTAGCGATGCCAATATTAGAACCAGCGCCTTCTTTCCGAGCCAGGTGCTCGGAATTAATAGGATAGGGCAAGGTCTGGTTAGCTTAGTGCCAGGATAATGTGACTGAATGGGACATCGGGTCATGGTGCTGGTGGCCTCCTTTCCCAGTGGGGCAGAACTATAAAGTCGGCATGAGTGCACACTGTCACAAGTCCGTACCAGTCCTCATATGACCTTAGATGTTGCCAGGACATAAAACTACAACGACCAACAAATCAATAAACCAACCAGCGCGTTCCAACGGCAGGTGACGTGTTCGAAGCCCGCTGATGTCATCAGAAAGGACGCCGCTGATTGGATTAGACAATCAGGTATGACTCAGTAATGGATGGTTATTAATTACCTGCCTCAGCCAATCAAATGCCTGTCACGGGTAGCGGGAGGGAGCAGAAGGCTGCTACTATTGCAGTTGATATGTCAGCCCTGTCCAGGACTCACATAAAGGACCTGTCACACTACGACGTATAGGCTTAGCGTAGGCCTATGTATGTGATTTAGGGCCAACACGTCGATGTATGTCGAGATATGGTATGGGTATGTCAGGCATATGCCAGTATATGCTGGTATACGCTGTCAAATGGCGTTATATGGTGTCGCATGCCAAGGCTCTGAAAAATGTTTGTGCATGTCAAAAAACTTAAACGTACCACAAGGTGTTGGGTATACGTTAGTATATGTTAGGCATACACTTTGTATACATTATAGATACATTGTTAAATGCTAGAGGTATGTTATACATACATTGAAGTATGTTAGTTGTAAGTCGAGCTGGGGGAAAACGTACAGTCCACGTATTGACAACATGTGACAACGAATGATCAACGTACATCTAACATATGTCTGGTGTTTCTCCAATGTGCCTTGGCGTATTTAACATATAAAGCATACTTCTGATGATGGAATAACATATATAACATCCGCTGCCATTCTGCAAACATTGCATAAGCGTGTGGGAGCGTTTTTTGAGCCAATGTATGGCCAACATATGACCTACGTACGACCAAGGTATGGCCAATGTGCCTCCCACTTGGGATATGTTACTCATATGCTACACATACGCTGGCCATATGCCAAGAATGTTGGATGCGCGTTAGTCAAACGTTTGGCCATACATTCTATGATACGCTCTCATGTGCTGTCATACGCTAGCAATACGTCACCCATACATTCTGCATATGTTCAGTACGTTGTATATATGTCCAACTTTGCCCCTGAACCGAAAATTTCGATGAATCTCAACATATTGGGATCCTTTCAGCCATTGGCCATATGCTGACCCAATACGTCGTAGTGTGACAGGGCCATCAAGCATCAATTTTACTTGCAGGGCGCAATGGTCGAATCAGTAGAGTGTGGGGCTAGCATGTGTGGGATCGGGACTTTGGTTCCTGGTCGAGTCAAACCAATGTCTTATCAAATTTATACTTGTCGCTTCCTAGCCTGGCGCTCAGCAATAATAGGATAGGGCAAGGAATGGTTAGCTCAGTGTCAGGATAATGTGACTGTGTGGGATATTGGGTCATGTTGTCAGAAGCTTGGTTGCCAGCACCATAAAGTTACCATGAGCGCGCACTGTCACAAGTCAGTACCCATCCTGATATGACCTTAAATGTTGCCAGGATGCAAAACTCCAACAACCAACCAGCAACTTTGCTTAACCCCAAACACATACCTCGATTTAATACTTCATCAATCCCTTAACCACAAGTGTTGTTGGGGCACTACAGATGACTTTGCAGCCAGTTTCTCTGGTTTTCTCCATTTTGCCTTGTTGTCCGCTACCCTCTGGGACTTGCCAAACTCCAGCCAGTCCTGTCCATTCTCTGATGTTGTCTTTCCACCTCTTCCTTTGTCCGCCCCCTCTCACTGTGCCTTGCAAGGTGGAGTTATTCAAACCTGATGAACAGGAAATACGGTTGTACCATTGCAGTTTGCATGTCTTTATGATTGTCAGATCTTTGTGTGGTCCATTTGCCTGCTGGATCTTGATACACAATTATATCTATCTGTTCATGTTGTGCTGTTCCGTGTTGAAGCTTATCTACTTCCGGTACACATGTGCAAACAGTAGAAGAAAGTTAAGCTGGTCACGTGATGCAAATAGGACAGCTCAGGCCGTATTTCATCCCAGTGAAATCCCCACCCCTCCTTCTACACACCCACATACCTTCACCCCACACACAGCCACAGACCTTCACCCCACACACCCACACACCGTCACCCCACACACAGCCACACAGCTTCACCCCACACACACCCACACACCTTCACCCCACACCCAGTCTCGTGTATAAAAGATCCAATGATGAACAATATGTTGACCATAGAAAGAGACTAACCAGACAGAGCGATGTTACACTTCTAAAAATACCCAAGCACAAACTGACTAAAGCACCGATTTACAGAGGCGGCACATTGTGGAATGAACTTCCAGTGAGGACAAGATGGTCCACATGTCTCCTTCAATTTAAAAACTTAATGAAAATACAACAGGCCTGTCAGATCCCTACACAGTTATAGGTATTCTAAAGGCCATCCTTGCCCTGACCCTTGTACATACATAGTTAGTATATTTATATACGTGTATAAATCATCGGTATGAGGTATTTCTTATTATTATTATGATCCGTTATTGTCCACTAACAGACCCAGATTTATTCACTGCGGCACTCATTTGCCTACGGCGGCGCCACCACCGGCAGTTCTTGGTACTCATTCATCAGAGTTGTATAGATCACTTGCTGTCAAAGAGAAAAATAAACTCTCTCAATCCATCTCAGCTCTTTCTCTTTCTTCTCCACCTCAGCTAGGATAAGTTTATATATATATATATGTTCTCAAAGGCACCACACAGCCCTGCACGCTGATCCCCTTCCCATCCCTACCCCACCCCTACTACACCTTCTTTCAAAACCTATTACCTAACATTTTCCTTTAAATTGACATAGAACCTGTCTGATGTAAGTCCCCACTGCAATCTCAGACTTCCAATCCCATCATTAGGCCACACAATACGGAACACTTGTGATGGGATTAAAAAATGGGCAGAGGTTTCTCGCAATTGGCATTGGTGATTGGATCCACTGATTTGCATATTTACAATATAATATATATATATATGTGTATTGGAGATATGTTATATCTTTTTGAAAAAAGAAGAGAGAAAGCAAAGGAAGAAAGAAGTGTTTAAAGACAATTCTAGAATTATCTTGTACATTTATTGATGCATGCTCACCAAGTGCATTATACATATGTTGAACAGTTACTATTACAACGAATAGTCAATTTATATTATGCTTCTATTATCGAGCAGCTTTTTCAGGTGGTTATTATTGCAACTGATATTGTCATTTATGTACCAACAAATTGTAATGAATGGCCGGAAGACCAGTGCTCTGTTGCTGACAAAAGACATTAATCGCTGAATAAAATACATTTAGTGAAAAAAAAAAACACCTTCCCACTCCCCACGCACACCTCCATATCCGGACGCGGTGGCCGAATCCGAATCGGTAGAGCGTAGGCTTCGCGCGTGGAAGGTCGGGAGTTCGAATCCTAGCCGAATCAAACGAATTACATATAAAATTGATATTTGTAGCTACCTAGCCTGGCGCTTGACATTAATAGTATAGGACAAGGATGGGTTAGCACAGTATCAGGATAATGTGTGGGGGATATTGGGTCATGTTGCCAGAAGCTTGGTTTCCCTGTGGGGCAACACGGGCACAAATCGGTACCCATCCTGATATGACGTTAGATGTTGCTAGGACGTAAAACAACAAACACAAACCCTTCCTCATCCACACCCCTCTCCACTGCCCCCTCCCCCACAACCCCTCTCCCCCCTGCCCCCTCTCCCACACACCTTTCCCCCCTGCGCCCTTTCCCCACACACCCCTCCCCTTCTCAATGGCCCCCTCCCCCACGCCCCCTCTCCCCTAACCCCTTTCCGGCATACCCCTCCCCCTCTTCCATGCCCCCTCCCCCTCTACCATGCCCCCTCCCCCTCTTGCATGCCCCCTCCCCCACACACCCCGCCCCTCTCTCCTGTCCCATGCCCCATACGCCCCTCCCTTCTCCCCTCCCCTCCACCCCCACCCCGGAACACATAACCCTCCTGCTGCTCTCCTCACACCCCCTCCCCCTCCCCTCCCCCTCCCTCCTCCACCAGGACACCTGGCTGCTACCCCACTCCCCCTTCCTCCTCCCCGGGCCTCCTCCCCCTCCTGCCGCTCCCACACTCCCCCCTCCCCCTGCCCCCTCCCCACTCCCCCGTCCCCCCCTCCCCCTCCTGCCCCTCTCACACTCCCCCATCCTCCTCCCCCGGGCCTCCTCCGCCTCCTGCCACTCTCACACTCCCCCATCCTCCTCCCCAGGGCCCCTCCCCCCTCCTGCCCCTCTCACACTCCCCCGTCCTCCTCCCCCGGGCCTCCTCCCCCTCCTGCCACTCTCACACTCCCCAATCCTCCTCCCCCGGGCCCCCTCCCCCTCCTGCCACTCTCACACTCCCCCGTCCTCCTCCCCCGGCCTCCTCCCCCTCCTGCCACTCTCACACTCCCCTATCCTCCTCCCCCGGGCCTCCTCCCCCTCCTGCCACTCTCACACTCCCCTATCCTCCTCCCCCGGCCTCCTCCCCCTCATGCCACTCTCACACTCCCCCGTCCTCCTCCCCCGGGCCTCCTCCCCCTCCTGCCACTCTCACACTCCCCTATCCTCCTCCCCCGGGCCTCCTCCCCCTCCTGCCACTCTCACACTCCCCTATCCTCCTCCCCCCGGGCCTCCTGCCACTCTCACACCCCCCGTCCCTCCTCCCCCGGGCCTCCTCCCCCTCCTGCCACTCTCACACTCCCCTATCCTCCTCCCCCGGCCTCCTCCCCCTCCTGCCCCTCTCACACTCCCCCGTCCTCCTCCCCCGGGCCTCCTCCCCCTCCTGCCACTCCCACACTCCCCTATCCTCCTCACCCGGGCCTCCTCCCCCTCCTGCCACTCTCACACTCCCCTATCCTCCTCCCCAGGGCCTCCTCCCCCTCCTGCCACTATCACACTCCCCTATCCTCCTCCCCAGGGCCCCCTCCCCCTCCTGCCACTCTCACACTCCCCCGTCCTCCTCCCCCCGGCCTCCTCCCCCTCCTGCCACTCTCACACTCCCCCATCCTCCTCCCCGGGCCTCCTCCCCCTCCTGCCACTCTCACACTCCCCCGTCCTCCTCCCCCGGGCCTCCTCCCCCTCCTGCCACTCTCACACTCCCCTATCCTCCTCCCCAGGGCCCCCTCCCCCTCCTGCCACTCTCACACTCCCCCATCGTCCTCCCCCGGGCCTCATCCCCCTCCTGCCACTCTCACACTACCATGTCCTCCTCCCCCGGGCCCCCTCCCCCTCCTGCCACTCTCACACTCCCCTGGGGAATATTGGGCCGACATACAGGGGGCGCCACTGGTGGATCTTGGACCGACACACAGGGGGCGCCACTGGTGGTTCTTGGGCCAACACACATGGGGCGCCACTGGTAGATCTTGGATCGACACAC
This sequence comes from Branchipolynoe longqiensis, assembly GCA_030323885.1. Classification (NCBI taxonomy): domain Eukaryota; kingdom Metazoa; phylum Annelida; class Polychaeta; order Phyllodocida; family Polynoidae; genus Branchipolynoe; species Branchipolynoe longqiensis. The sequence continues at coordinate 4,217,315 of CM059190.1, forward strand.
AGGGGGCGCCACTGGTGGATCTTGGATCGACACACAGGGGGCGCCACTGGACGTGGTGAGGAGACAATGAGATCAGGTAGAGACAGCAGCAGGGCGCAGAGACGCGCAGCTAATTGTGCCGTAACTAATTTCGCTTAGCCGTCGTCAACCTGAGAACGACGAGTGAGCCTCCCGACTCACCCCACACCCAACCACCGCTACCTCGAACTGCAACAAAGCCACACCCGCCTTTCGCAAAACAGCATTAAGAATGTAAGGGAAATGTGAGTAGGGTAAGAAGCGCAACGTGAGAGATTGAAGCGCTGCGCATGCGCACCTGTGTGTGGGGGGCGGGGCCGGCGTATCAACGGTTCACTGAGAAAATAGTCACTGCAAGATGATTTTTTTTTTTTTATTAAAAAAAAAAGAAGAAGATTAAGTCTAGTTTTACTCTGTCGACCCCTCACAGGGTATGAGAGCAACATTATAACAGCATGGAATATAATTCAAATAGCGTGTTCATGCTAGTAATGTTCCAGAATTTATTTTACAAATAAACATATCAATATATATATATATATATCATGTCATAACTAACTCAAGATTTGTTTCGGTTGTTTTCTTTGTATGACTGCCTCCAACTTATTCCAACACATATTTTAAAACACACACCATTAGTAACCACTATCAGGTAGGGGCCACGACTCGGAATTCAAAACGTCTTGCTTTCTCAAGGCGTCTTGAAAAACAAAGACAGTTTAAATATAGAAACAAATAAGGGTGATTTGTCACAGTCTGCTACTACTTTAATATTGAGGACGGAACCTAACAAAATACAAACATAAAATGGGCATAAGTAGCTCTTCAAAGTTCCTATTCAATTAAAACTACATTAAAATAAAGTGATAATCTTATTTTGCCTATAACATTGTGCTGTTTATATTCTGGAATTAGTCATCCCCTCCCCCACCTCCCCTCTTCCTCCCCACTCTCTGATGCGCGAAAAGGAAGAAAGCAAGGCTGAGGTGGGGAAAAGGAGGCGTTTATTGGGACGCCTCTGGCAACAGAGGGTACAGGGCAACAGAGAGGAGGCTCATGAGGAGCAACAGTACAAAGGTAAAAAGCAAGTAAGGCTCATGAGGAGCAACAGTAGAAAGGTAAAAAGCAAGTAAGGCTCATGAGGAGCAACAGAACAATGAATAAGCTATATCAGGGGCTCATAAGGAGCAAAGGTCAGAGTGGTGATATGAGTTCATGTGAGGGGGGGGGGGGGGGGCGCCGAGGAGCCCTCCACCAGCTGTAGGAGAAAAGAAGATAAGTAAAGAAAGTTGGGTGGGTGGGTGGAGGAAAAAGGCAGAGCGCGGAGGAGGGCTGGAAGGCGAATGATTGAGGGAGGCCGGCGGGCGGCCTTATAAGGGAGGGCAGGAGGGCGGTGGCAGGTGAGGTGCGAAAGCAGCGGCCCGGGGGAGGGGGAGGAAGAGAGCTGAGGGGCGGACGTCGCACGAGGTGTGAATGCTGCACGACGACCGGGGAGGCGGGGGGAGGGTCTCTTCCTCTCCATGCATCAAACGCAATGCTCGCATTACGACCCATTACACCCCACAGCCTCCCCTCCCTGCCCATTCCCATCTCCCCTCCTCCTTCCCCCCCGCCCCCCTCACCTCCCATCCCCTCCCCCACCTCCCCTCTTCCTACCCCACTCTCTCATTACTCCGCAGCCCCTCCCCTCCCTTGCCCTCCCCTCCCTTGCCTTCCCCTCCCTTGCCCTCCCCTCCCTTGCCCTCCCCTCCCTTGCCCTCCCTTGCCCTCCCCCACCTCCCCTCTTCCTACTCCGCTCTCTCATTACTGCCCCCCCCCTCCCCTCCCTCCCCCCCCTCGCCCCCCTCACCCCTTTGTGCGCCCGTCCCCCCCACCCCCCCCCCCCCCCCTTGCCCTATGCGTCCTGCTGGTCCCCGCGTCCAGCTGCCGCTGGTTCCCAATGTTTGTTGTCCACTTCCGGTCCAGGTTCCGTAACAACTCACCGCTAGGAAGAATCGCTTCTAGTCGGGAGATCCACAACGCCTACAATGTGCAGGCTCTATCAACAACACGACAGCGTGTGGGGTTGTGTGTTCGAGTCTGTGGCTATGTCGGGAGGCTAAGGTGAAAAACAATACAGATGGAGAGAAAGAGAAAGTGAAGCAAAGTAAGAGTGTGAGAAGAGAGAGTCCAAGCCTCTCTGGTTTATTATATATGGTATATGGGTACATTGTAGAGTGTCACCCCACCCTTTTCCCCCAATGAGAAACAAGCATTCTTGGCTCTGCCAATAGGGATCAAGCATTCCTGGTCCCCATGGCTACCAGTGGTCTGCCCACCACCACCAAGCTGTGTGGCCCCTCTGGCCACCACCAGCCATGAACCTTGACCCTGAGTATGGTGATCCTACCCAGTAGAGGGGGAGGGGGTAGGCCCTGAGTGCCCCTTACACTCAGCCCAACCAGCACCACTATGTCTATTTACATTCCACTCAGGCACCACCAGCACTTACATATTATATACATAAATGCGCCTGGTCATGCATACCCTTTTCGTAATAGAACATTTGCATTCCCCCTATCATTGAAAATCGGAATATTTTAAAAGTGGTTTCCGGCAATTAATTGTTTTAAGTTGCAAAGTCCAATGGTTTTGAGTTTCTATCATTTTCTGAAATTAATATATTAGGTTGATCACTATAATCTACCTAATTTTAGCTGAAGTAATTTTAATTTTAAATGGTTAACTTTTGAGATGTTTGAAGTGCAAACATGCCAAATTAATTTTGTTAAGCACGCTAAAACATCCCGCCCCCTCCCCTAGGCTTCTGCAGAAACAAATTATATTAAATTGTCTAAGTATTCCCTTCTATGTGGCGACAAATGTTGAATAAGTGCACCAGTATCTGAGTTAGATATGTAGAATCAAATCAAGATAAATGTTTTGATTTTGAAAATTCGATGTTTTCAATTCAGCTATAAATAAAAGTATAATTTCTCTACTAATCTATGCCAGGTGTTACAGTCCTACTCTCATTGGGAAGGTGAAACTTTCTTCTTGTTTTACGTTTGTAAAAAGATCATGCATGTTGTTTGCGTTGTAAAATTGTTGGCACAATGCCATAAATCAACAGTTTAATCAAATGTGTTTGAGCGTCAGTGAAAAACTGTTCCGGTGGTGAAAGCATGGGAACCTGCAGGCAACACTATATCGCATTTATTACTTTTTGCGTGGCTGAACTGCACTAGTGCCATAGTACTGACAATAAGGTACCTACAATGTAGTTCTGTAGCGAAAAGTAAAATAGCCCTGAACATGTTCAACTAAAAGCGGAAGACATCATTGTGCATGATTGACAACATCATTCTTTTACTCTTGGGAGCGAGACGTAGCTCAGGCGGTAGAGTGTCCACCTGTGAAGGTGTCAGTCATCCAACCATTCCTGCTCAGTGGACGCATTTGAAGTTTGGGTTATTTTCCGTTCTAACCAGTGGTCTACAACTGGTTCATCAAAGGCTGTGGTATGTGCTGTCCTGTCTCTGGGAAAGTGCATGATGTCCAATAGCCAATGATAAAAATCAATATGCTCTAGTGGCGTCTTTATTTAAAACAAGCTTTACTATTTTTTTCTTTTACTCGTGGGTGAGTTGGTGATTTGGAATCTTCTCGCTTTACCAATCTGAAATACCTCCGCCTGAACCGAGGGCAGTGGCAGAATCGGTAGAGGGCAGGCCTCCCGTTCGGGAGATCAGGAGTTCGATTACTGGTCGAGTCAAACTTACAAAATTGACTTACAAAATTGATTCTTGTCGCTTCCTAGCCTGGCACTCAGCATTAATAGGATCAGGCAAGGACTGGTTGGCTCAGTGTCAGGATAATGTGACTGAGTGGGATATTGGGTCATGATGCTGCTGGCCTGACTTCCCAGTCAGGCAGCACTATACAGTTGCCATGAGTGCGCACTGTCACAAGTCGGTACCCGTCCTGATATATGACTTTAGATGTTGCCAGGACGTAAAACTCCAACAACCAACCCACCTCCGCCTGTACAGCTGGAATAGTCTGTGTATGTGAACTCATCTGAGTCGATCATAGTACGTAGGCATTAAAGGTCGCCACACACCAACCGACGTCGCCTCGTTAATCGGGCACTGAGAACCCGTCGTGGTTTGTAGACCGCCATCTGGTGAACCAGAACCTCACACCCACCAGGCTTTCACACCCTACACACTGCACACAGTGTCATGTGTGAATTGAACGTATTATACTGAGGCCCATGTGCGACTTCTACACGTCATACAGAGATAGATGTGTGACTTCTACATGTTATATTGAGGTACATCTGCGACTTATGCATTTTATACAGAGATATATGTGTGTGTTCTACATGTTATACTGAGATAGATGTGTGACTTTTACATGTCATATTGAGGTACATGTGTGACGTATGCATGTTATACAGAGATATCATATATGTGCGAGTTATACATGTTATACTGAGATAGACATGTGACTTCAGCATGTTATATTGAGGTACATCCGCGAATTATGCAAGTTATACAGATATATATGTACAAGTTCTACATGTTATACTGACATAAATGTGTGACTTTCACATGTTATACTGAAGAAGATATGAGTTATTCATGATAATTGATATACAAAGATATATGTGTGACTTCTACATATTATACTGATATAGATGTGACTTCTACATGTTATACAGAAATAGTTTTGCGACATCTACGTATTATACAGGGGTAACTGTGCGACTTGTACATGTAATAAGGCTGTAGATTTACCAATTGTACATGTTATACGGATATATATGTGTGACTTATACATGTTATACGGAGGTATATGTGTGACTTCTATTTGTTACATAGATGTGCGACTTCGACTTGCTACATAGATAGATGTTTGACTTCTACATGCTATACTGAGATAGATGTGCGACTTCTCTAGGCTACAGAGATCAATGTGCGACTTATACATGGTACACAGAGGTATATGTCCGACATTTAGTTTTAAAGGTTATACGAAGGTAAATGTGCGACATCTATGTGTTACACAGAGTTAGATGTCTGACTTCTATGCATGACACAGGAGTAGATGTGTGACTTCTACATGTTAGATGTGCGACTTCTACATGTTAGATGTGCAACTTCTATGCATTACGCAGGAGTACATGTGCGACTTCTACATGTTAGATGTGCTACTTCTGCATATTACGCAGGAGTAGATGTGCGACTTCTACATATTAGATGTGCGACTTCTACATGTTAGATGTGCAACTTCAGCATATTATATTAGAGGTAAATGTTACAGAGGTTGCTGCGTGACTTCTACGTGTAACAGAGGTAGATCTGCGACTTCTACACATTACCCAGGAGTAGATGTGCGACTTTTACACGTTAGATGTATAACTTCTACATATACTATCGATACTGCTCATGGGCTATTTTCCGTTACAACCAGTGGCCCACAACTGATTAATCAAAGTGCAGTCCTGTCCATGGAAAAGTGCATATAAAATACCCCTTGCTGCTTATGGGAAAGAGTAGCCTATGTGGCGGCAGCTGGTTTCCTCCAAAGAAATATTTCAGAATGACCATGTTTTAGGTCAAATAGCCAATGATAAAAATCAATGTGCTCTAGAGGCATTGTTAAATAAATAATACAAGCTCTACTTTTCACCCCTACATATTACAGAGGTAAATGTGACTTCTACACACAGTACAGATAACTAAATGCCAATGTCTAGTACTCTACTTATTTTCTCGTTCCTCCATTGAGCCAGCTGGCCACCACCCGCCACCAAACTGAGCAACTTCCACAAACTTCAACAATACTCACAAAATCCAATGCCGATATGTGTATGTATAACTTACAGCATCATCAAATTCCCTGTTGCTCTCATGCCATGTCTATGTGGTGTGGGAGGTTAAAAATCCCTTGGGTCGGTAAAAGTGTAGACTCAGGATTTCTACAGACAAACTGTCTCATGGGGAAAACAAGTCTATTTAGACGTATCCATGATAGGCGGTATAAATCTTCAAGAAAAAACACAAAAAACACTGGTCTGCAGTTGTGAAAAAGTAAATGTCGCTTGCGCCTCTGGTGCCTGAGGCGGACTGCAGCCATGTTACCACTTAAAGTTGCAGTCCGATGGTTTTGAGATAAATATACTAGATGGAACGCCATATGCCACGTTACTCTAGTTTGAAGTAACTTTGATTTTAAATGGTTAACGTCGGAGATATTTGAAGTACAACCATGCAAAATTAATTTTGGCAAGCACGCCAAAACTCTGACACCACAGGCTTCTGCAGTAACAGGGTCTCTTAAATTGCATCAGTATCCCCTTCAATAGGGTGACAAATGTTTGCTAAGTGCACCAGTATACAAGTTAGATATGCAGAATTAAACCTAGATAATTGTTATGGTTTTGAAAATTTGATATTTTAATCGGACTATGCAGCTTTAAGTAAGGTCCTTTGTGGGAAATGCAGATCGACATCTCACTTGGAGCTGTGATTGAGGGAATCACAGCCAGCAAAGGTCACAGATCACTTAGAGCTTCACCTACACACGAGCAATGTGCGCCACCAGCTGGTACAAACAGGAACCAGCGGTTGGTAGGAACAGTTTGTTTGTTGTTTGTTTGTTGTTGTTTTACGTCCTAGCAACAGCTAAGGTCATATCAGGACGGGGGTGGTAGGAGTAGGAACAGGAACCAGCAGCTGGTCGATACAGGAACCAGCAGCTGGTAGGAATCAGAGTCAGGTAATGTCACAGAGCATTTAGAACTTCGCCTACACACGAGCAATGTGCGCCACCAGCTGGTAGAAACAGGAACCAGCAGCTGGTAGAAACAGGAACCAGCAGCTGGTAGGAATCAGAGTCAGGTAAGGTCACAATGCACTTAGAGCTTCACCTACACAGCTGGTACAAACAGGAACCGGCGGCTGGTAGGATCAATAACCAGCGGCTGGTAGGAGCAGGAACCAGGGACTTGTAGAAATAGGAACCGGAGGCTGGTAGGAACATGATCAAGCGGCTGGTAGAAACTGGAACCAGCTTCTCTCTGGTGGACACAACAAGCAGCAACTGGTGGAAACAGGAAGCTTGTAACTGATACAAACAGGAAGCATTAACGGGTAGAACCAGGAAACCTGGTAGTGGCATCGAGAACCAGTCCAAGCCCCGACCTTTTAGAAACTGTGTCAAGGCGTGCTGCCAAAGCACCAGGAGATCACAGCCAACGGGTCCCCGGGTACCTCCAGGTGCCCGGGTCTCCTGGAACTGGCGTTCCGCGGGCGGCGTCACAAACGCCGAGGCACCGTCACAAACACCGAGGCACCGGGACGCTGGGAGACTGGAAGGCCGGGACGCCAGGGGGCTGGCTAGTTGGGACGCCGGGAGGCCGGGACGCCGCGACGCTGGGCCAGCGTGCAAGTGAGACTTAATTAGACGTCCGCTAATTCGCCGGGTCGACCTGGCGGGTTTCTACGGCAGGGGGATGAGGGCAGTAACGCCACCTGGTGGCACTCGCAGGGGTTACTCACAGGTGCGTGGGGGGTGGGGGGGGAGGGGGGGGGGGGGAGGGGGAAGAGGGAGGGAGTGGGGAGGGGAGGGTGGAGGGAGGGAGGAGGGGAGTGGAGGGGGAAGGGGGGAGGGGGGGGAGGGGGGGGAGGGGGGGGGGGAAGGGGAGGGAGGGAGGGGGGGAGTGGAAGGGTGGGGAGGGGGGAGGGGGGGGGAGGGAGGGGGAGGAGGGGGAGGGGGAGTGGGGGGAGGGGGAGGAGAGGGGGGAGGCGGGAGGGGGGAGGAGGGAGGGGGGGAGTGGAGGGGAGGGGGGGAGGAGGGGGAGGGGAGGGGGGGAGGGGAGGGAGAGGGGGGTGGAAGGGGGGAGGGGAGGGAGGAGGGGGAGAGGGGAGGAGGGGAGGGGGAGGAGGGGGAGGAGGGGGAGGGAGGGGGGGAGTGGGAGGGGGGAGGAGGGAGGAGGGGAGAGGGGGGTGGGGGGAAGGGGGGAGGAGGGGGAGCGGGGGGGAAGAGGGGGAGGGAGGGAGGGGAGGGGGGGGGTGAGGGGGAGGGGGGGGGAGGGGGGGGGGGGGGGGGGGAGGGGAGGGGGGGAGGGGGGGGGGAGGGCGGGGGAGGGGGGAGGGGGAGGGGGGGGGGGGGGGGGGAGGGGGGAGGGGGGGGGGGGGGGGGGGGGGAGGGGGGGGGGGGGGGAGGGGGGGGGGAGGGGGGGAGGGGGGGAGGGGGGGGGGGGGAGGGGAGGGGGGGGGGGGGGGAGGGGGGGGGGGGGGGGGAGGGGGGGGAGGGGGGGGGGGAGGGGGGGGGAGGGGGGGGGGGGGGGGGGGAGGGGGGGGGGGGGGGGGGGGAGGGGGGGGGGGGGGAGGGGGGGGGGGGGGGGGGGGGGGGGGGAGGGGGGGGGGGGGGAGGGGGGGAGGGGGGAGGGGGGGGGGAGGGGGGGGAGGGGGGGGGAGGGGGGGGGGGGGGGAGGGGGGGGGAGGGGGGGGGGGGGGGGGGGGGGGGGAGGAGGGGAGGGGGGGGGGGGGGGGGGGTGGGGGGGGGGGAGGGGGGGGGGGGGAGTGGAAGAGTGGAGGAGGGAGGAGGGGAAGGGGGATGTGGGTGGAAGGGGGAGGAGGGAGGAGGGGGAAGGGGGGAGTGGAAGAGTGGAGGAGGGAGGAGGGGAAGGGGGATGTGGGTGGAAGGGGAGGAGGGAGGAGCGGGGAGATGGGAAGAGTGGAAGAGTGGAGGAGGGGGGAGTGGAAGAGTGGAGGAGGGGAGTGGAAGGGGGTGGGGAAGGGAGGAGGAGGAGGGGGGAAGGGGGGAGTGGAAGAGTGGAGGAGGGAGGAGGGGAAGGGGGATGTGGGTGGAAGGGGGGAGGAGGGAGGAGGGGGGAAGGGGGGAGTGGAAGGGTGGAGGAGGGAGGAGGGGGATGGGGTGGAAGGGGGATGAGGAGGAGTGGAAGGGGGGAGTGGAAGGGGGAGGAGGGAGGAGCGAGCAGTGGAAGGAGGGATGATGGAGGAGGGGAGGGGGTATATACAATACCCACCTCATCTATATGCTTATGCTAAGAAGTTATATATTATTTCTTACTATCTCTTAGAAGTCATAGCAGAGGGACAGAGGAAAGCGGTTTAATCTGTAATAGCCAGTTAAGCTAGTGACATCTATCGGCAGAATCTGGAACCACTCTATTCGAGTACACATGCTATATCTCCGTAAAGAATGCCTAAAATAATGAAATGCTTGAATATATTCAGATATTCATATCCCAACACAAATCAAGCTATTGTCCTTGTAATATATATAAAACCCTATATTGTATTTTTCTTCTGGAATTTCACCGCCGCTCTCTTCACGTGTGTTACGCCCCTCCAGTTAAAGCTGCATAGTCCGATGAAATATCAAATTCTCAAAACCAAACCAATTATCTACATTTGATTTTACATGTCTAACTTAGATACTGATGCACTTATTAAGCATTTGTTTCTGTGTAGAAGGCAATACTGAGTCAATTTATCAGAACCTGTTACTGCAGAAGTCTATGGTGTCAGAGTTTTGGCAAGCATGCCAAAACTAATTTTCCATGTTTGCACTCAAAATATCTCAAAAGTTTACCATTTAAAACAAAAGTAACTTTGAACTAATGTAATGTAGATGCTAGTGATCGATCTAATAAATTTATCTCAGAAAAAATACAGAAATTCAAAACCGTCGGACTATGCAACTTTACGCTAGTGACATCTATTGGCAGAATCAGGAAAATTCTGTTCGGGTACTTTCGAGCATAACTTGCGGGGTCTATTCCTGTAGAACCTCCTGCACCAGGAGTGTGGATTCTTTGAGGTGATTATAATGGTGCTGTCACATTATGACGCTTCTCGCCAACGTGCGTTGACGTATGTGATTTTCTGGCGCTACGTCGGGATACGTCAGTCTGCGTTATGCGCGCGTTGGTATGTGTTGATCTATGGCGACATTCGGCGGCATGCGTCAGGGGGTCGGCGAAGTGTTGTGGTTGCGCAAAACCTTTGACGTGCGACAACGTGTGGGTGCCAACGTTATGGCGACTTTAGGGGCACATCGAGATACGTTAGACGTGCATTGGAGGAACGTTGTTCTCACGTTGTGGGACGTTGTCATAAGTTGACTTTTTTTCCCTCTGATGGCGAGCGTTCCATCAGCGCGTCGGTAACGTACCACCGACATATGCATAACACATGGCCGATGCGGTGTTGGCATTTCTCCACCGTGTCTCGATGTTTTGGACGCGTTGGCCGCATGTCTGCCACTCACTTAACATTGGTGTGCTGATAGCATGCTGGCACCATGCCGACACACGCCGAAATGCGCTGGAGTGTCGTTGGTCACGTGTCAATCACGCGTCGCTCACATGCTCTCATACGTCGTGTAACACGTGGGCCGGTCGCTAGCGGCGCACTGGAATAATGTTATGCAAATGCTAGGCACACGCCGCGTGCGCGTTAGGCTCATTCCCACACATTGCGCAGACCTTTTTTTGTTTTTTGTCTCACACGTCGATATACGTTACCAGAACGTCGGCCGCACGCTACCACTACGTTGCGCTGACTTTGAATTTTTCCCACCGCGCCGAAAAGTTTGATGTGTCTCGACGTAAAAAAGTGATTTTGCGCATTGGCGGCGCACTGGCGAGATATGTCGTAGTGTGACAGCACCATAGAAGTCTTTGACTGATTATGCGTGCTGGTATTTGCGACGCCGGTGTCTGTGTAGGCAGGTCGCGGGTCCTCTAGCACATCCGTACAACCTACGCAAGGATCATGTGACCTAATTAGCTCTAAATCTGGAGGCAAATCGTGTCAAGTCGGGATTTGACGGATGTAACGCGAGTTTAACGTGTTGTCTATGTGAGCTCTGTCACGTGATCATTACTGAACGCTGGGTCCTGCGCAGTGGAGAGTGTAGTGAAATGAGGGTGGGTGGGACGGTAAATATGCTTAGCGTCTTGGCATTGTTCGCATTACCGAACACACTTATCGTAGACTGATATCAAACTAGACTATGCCGTTATGACGATTTGTTTACGGTCCGGACCATTTGGATCATCCGAGTCGTCGGAATTTCAAATAGAACACTCCGAGGTGAATCTAAAAATACACAGGCTGTGCCCAAAATGATCCCACTCCAATGACCCAGGTGTTAGCTGGGTGTACCAGGAGCATTTGTACATGTGGTGAGAGCCTGTACTGCAAAGCTACACTTTGTTTTAAATGTAAAAGTATAACCATCCAGATTCAAATGGACATATAGCTGAAGCCTCAGTCACACCTACCCGGATCAGAGGCCGGACGAGCGCCGGACCATCATCCCGGGTGGTCCGTGGCAATCCGGGGTGATCCGTGGCTCGTCCGTTGTCGTCCAAGTGGTCCGGCCTGGTCCAGCGTGATCCATGGCTGGTCCGTCGGGTTTTTAAAAGATCAGGGGCAGTCCGCGGCATCCGGGTTCGATCCGGCATGGTAGTAGTAGTGGTAGTAGTAGCGAAACAGCCCCGGACCACCCCAGGACAGCCCGGACAGGCCCCGCTTCACACCTGGACTACCCGGACCACCCCCGGACCACCCCCGGACCGCACTGGCCAGGTAGCTGTGACCGCGAGGCAAAAAACGATGAAAATAGCGATTTTATCTGGGGCTGTCCAGGACAGTCCGGACAACTGGTCCAGGGGTGGTTCGGCTCAAAATCCGGGGCTCGTCCGGGTAGGTGTGACTGGGGCTTAAACTATTCAATCTAGGTGGTGTAATGGTTAGCACATTGGCCTAGAGTGCAAGAGATCTGGGTTCGATTCCTGCTCTAGGCACAAGATTTCCCATTTTCATCTCCCCCAACAACACTGGTTGCTGTGACCATGATCCTGTACAAGCTACACACTGTATGGTTGTTGAACCTACCATGTGTAGGTATATGTAAGGTCATTGCCTGTATGTGTGCAATTGTAAGCAGTAAATAACGTACAATTCCGGGGGAACGAGTGTAGTATTCTGCACTAACCTCTCAGGCAAGGAGCCGCAGACACATGTAGGCATGGATAGGCTGGTGACATCAGGGGTCTAGGTCAGCACACTGGCCTGGAGTGCAAGAGATGTGGGTTCGATTGCCACTCTAGACGCAATATTTCTATTTTCATCACCCCCCATGACATAATCATTTCGGACTGATTATCTCAAGTGAAAGAAAGTGGGGACTACTTTCTTCTCTGTTTCTGTTATTGTTTCTTGTCACAACTCTATAGCCAGAGAGTGCGGAGTCTCATACTTGAACTGGTCGGTTAGAACTGGCCAAAACTGAGAGTAGTCCAACTGAAGCAGTATGAGTACCGTGAGAAGAGAATTGGTGTCCGTATCATATGCCATTCTAAGCAGCTTCCCTATCATATGCAACTGAAAGCTTCGCTCAGTATTAGCGATGGAATAAATGTCGCAGACCGCCATTTCGGTGACTGCGGGTCCAATAACCTGAACCAAACCATAAGCATATTCAGCGCTGAAAGGAGAGGGACAACCAGCGACGTTTGAACTTGTCTGAGCCTGTTTGAACTGGCCAGAAATGGATTTTCCTCTTCTCGTTTTCATGAGAACTCAGTGTCAGCCAATCAGAGCTCTTCTTTTTTATTGCAAATGGCCACCTCCATGGGGGCGCCATTTGCAATCGAAAAGAACAGCTCTGATTGGCTGAGAACAGCTCTCAGTATCAGCCAATCAGAGCTGTTCTTTTTTTATTGCAAATGGCGGCCCCCATAAGGGGTGGCCATTTGCAATCGAGAAGAACAGCTCTGATTGGGTCAAATTATGAAAGGTCCCATCCAATAAGTCCATTATTTTTGTTAGTAGTTTCTTGTTCAGACATAAGCCGTGTTCACACGGGCGATGTAAATCGATTCATAGAAAGCGACTTGTATAGTTTGGGTTACATTTTGCGTGTGAACAGGCTTCTGAGGCGGATTAAGGCTGAATCGATTCGCGTGATGCGGATACTGTAAACCACCTAGCGAGGTCGATTACGTGAGGCAATTTCTGTGAATCGATTTATTTTGCCTGTGTGAATGCAACCGACTTACGTGAGGCGGATTAAGGACGTGACAGTCGAGACCTGAGGATCTTGACTTTCCGGTAAATTTGCTCTATGAACCTGCTAGAGGTGCACATATATTTTTTTCATCATTTATTTTGAAGGTTTCACTGCCCAGCAGAAGTTTTGACCGTTCCAAACCAATACAATACAGTACATACATATCTAGGTCGAACTCACTCTCTCGTGGTGACGTTGGCTAATCGAAAACTGGCGCTGGTCAGGCTGGACTTGCTCATGCGCAGATCTCCACTTCCGCCTTCAAGTGCTGCCCATGTGAACGGGCCGCTAATTCGACTCACCTGATTCGATTTGTCTAATTCGCTTCACATTTTGCCCGTGTGAACACGGCTATAGTCACACATTTATGTATCTTTTGCACAGACTAAAGTGCTTGAAGGATATTTTTACTTTATCTACATCGACTTCTGTTTAAATCACACAATATCAGGACTTAAAGAATGGGAAACTATTCCTGCAAGGGTATGCTCAATAGGGGACAGTGGTCAGCCATCTGTCCTTTCTTTCCCCGCTGTGGACCCTTCTCAACCGAACAGGGCTCTCGACAACCTGGGGTCAAACACGCGTCAAACCATATAATTAACGCATAGTGAGACAGGGCTGAGTCTCAATGATGCAGAAAAGATCAATAAAATAAAATATATGATGCGTGGTCATGCAATGGCTATTTGAACGAGATTATATTTAATTTTTCTTAACTTTAGAAAATACAACTATGTCACAATTCGGTGAAAGAATGTACAAGAAGGCAAAAATGCAGATAAAACGAACACTTCCCCACAGGTACGGGCCAAACCTTAGGCCGCCCAGAAAGTTGGTCAATTCAAATTATCGGTTAATGCAAACAAAATTGTCGGGCCCCAGGCCACTTCCAGTATGTTAAACCAAACTTTCATGTGGTCATAAGGTCATCTGAGACCCCACCAACTTTTTTATTGATAAATTGTAGTATTTTGCCGGGCCACCGAAAAAAGTATGGATTAACCGATCGTTTGGATTAACCTAGCTTAGTTTAATGGAGTTATACTGTACATACATAAAAAACAATAATTAAAGTGTCACATACATTGTATATTACATTCATAATGCACCCACGTTTTTGCCAAAGCCAATTCAAAGTTGAAGCCAAAGCTCTGTTAAACTTGAAGGGACCCTAGAAATTTGTTTGGATTAACCGATCATGGGTTTAACCGAGCTTTGGATTCCCTGAATGATAGATAAATATCTGAAAACTATATTTTGCTGCTTAGTCCTTAGATTGGGAAATGATGTGAAATTTCCATAATTCACTACGAGACGGGAGTGGTATAGGCTTTATTATTCAGAGCAATAAAGAACAATTAGTCAGCATCAGGTCAAATAGACAACAAGTCAGAATCATGAAGAGTAATCGGCCACTCAACCCTACCCATGACTCTCTCCCCCAACTTAACCTCTTGTTGTAGTTGAGGGGTGAGGCGGTGATGCGGATTCCGAGGGACACCAGTTTGACAGGGACACTTCCATTGAAATGCATTGTTAACGGCCGTGAGCAAATCTTCATACAGAACAAGTCAAATATCTCCCAAATTACACCATGTAGAAACAAATCGCTTGGTACACATATAGAAAACATCTTTACCATGAAGACTATATTAAATTTATACGGTTAGGGTTCTGGATTTCTATTAATTTGTACTAAAACTTACGTTTTGCACTGCGCGTACCGTCAAACTGAAGGCATTGTCAATGGCCGTAAGCAGTCTTCATACAGACAATACAGAACAAGTGAAATATCTCTAAAACGACACTACCTACAAACAAATCGCTTGGTACACATATAGAAAACATGTTTAGCAAAAACATTATATTAAATTTATAAGGTTAGTGACGATGCTCTTCGATTTTGACACGTGTGCAGAAGCGATGTGTCCCTGGGAAACTGGTGTCCCTGGGAAACTGCAACAGCGGCAAATTGTAGATCAGCCTGACCTCGCAGGTTTGCGTCCAGGCGCTGAGTGACAGAACCCGAAGGCAGGCCGATCAGCACTGGATCAGGAATCTTACGCTAGGTGGTGGCAGGTGTAATGAAAGTCAATGCGGTGTGGTTCCGATCCGAACCGATAGGGGGCACCTAGAGTGGGCAGGCTGTGTGATCCATTTTTCATAGCCGTGAAGTACTATGGTTCCAACCCGAATCGCTAGATGGTGCCAAGTGTGGAGTTTGGCCTGCGTAGGTATCAAGGATTCCGACCTAAACCGATAGGTGGCACCAAGAAGTGACATAATTGAAGTATTTAAAATTATGAAAGGTTTTGATCAAATAGATATGAACCAATTTCTCACCTTGAATAAAAGAGAAGGCAGCCGGGGCCATACTCTCAAACTAGTAAAACCCAGAGCCGTTTCAAAATTAAGGCAACACAGTTTCTCAAACAGGATCATAAATATATGGAATAGTCTTCCACAAAATGTTATAGATGCCAGCTCAATAAATTCATTCAAGAACCAATTAGAAAAAGCATGGGCTGATGATACAGGGAAATTTGACCACTTATTCACCACATGCTACTAATTTATTCCTTGTGTTGCTAATTACTTGCACTCAAGCAAAAATGAGAGACAAATAAGTGTTCACACTTCCTGTCTACCAATCATCATCATCATCATGCTGTCGGTGGCGATGCGACAAAGACTGCTTTCATTACTTGACTGCCGCTCTCCATTTAGCTCTCTGCTGTGAGAGTTGCGTCCATGAGTCGGTCTTAATGTCTCTCAGCTTCAGGTTTCTCTTGATGGTATCTTTGAACCGGAGACGGGGGCGCCCTCTCTTTCTGTAGCCAGAAGACAGATGAGAATAGAGGATCTGCTTTGGTAGCCTGTCTGATGACATCCTCATGAGGTGTCCAGTCCACCGGAGATTCTTTTTGATCAGAAGATCTTCCATAGAGGGCAGCCCCATCCGTTCGGGTATTTCCTTACATTTCAAGAAAGCTGCCTGCAAAAGTGTTGAAGTGCTGCTGGCTTTTGCAAGTTACCAGCGGCACTCTCTCGGGGAGCAAATAGAGGTTTCACACCAGCAAGAACATGTCAAGACAGGCGCAAAACTATTTGTCCCTGCAGTGGCTGGTCGGGAGATGTTGGGAGTTCCATACATCAACCGCCCTTAATGCTGCCACAGTGACATGGTTTTCTGTTTAGGGTTTGCTCCCTTAGCCTTCGGTTCTGTCAAGGACCTGTACCACAAGGCAGTGGTTTAGAACTCTGCAAGGCAGGGGCATCAAACTCCCTGAGGTATTGCTATACCTGCATACCATATCTACCAATCACTATATCACTATATCACAAGTGTCAGTGTTGTAGTTTGGCAGGCCGACCAGCTCCTGTCCCACCGAGAATTACCCATGTTAATCTAACATGAACAATGCAGCCTTCTAAAAACTATTTCTATAGGGTTGTCTAGCATTCCTGTCCTGGCGTCCCGCTGAGAATTACCCGTGTTAATCTAACATGAACAATGCAGCCTTCTAAAAACTATTTCTATAGGGTTGTCTAGCATTCCTGTCCTGGAGTCCTGCTGAGAATTACCCGTGTTAATCTAACATGAACAATGCAGCCTTCTAAAAACTGTTTCTATAGGGTTGTCTAGCATTCCTGTCCTGGAGTCCGGCCGAGAATTACCCGTGTTAATCCAACATGAACAATGCAGCCTTCTAAAAACTGTTTCTATAGGGTTGTCTAGCATCCCTATCCTGGAGTCCCACCGAGAATTACCCATGTTAATTTAACATGAACAATGCAGCCTTCTAAAAATTGTTTCTATAGGGTTGTCTAGCATTCCTGTCCTGGAGTCCCACCGAGAATTACCCGTGTTAATCTAACATGAACAATGCAGCCTTCTAAAACTGTTTCTATAGGGTTGTCTAGCATTCCTGTCCTGGAGACAGTGCGGTGGGAGTAACTAATGAAAGAGCTGCAAATGTTGTTTGGAAAGCCTAGTCAAACTTAGTTATGGCAATGGTACTGTAGTGGTCTGCACTGACAGCTCATGCAAGTAACCACATAGACGGGTAGGCGTGGGTAGTGTGGTGATATCACGGAGCCTAGGTGGTGTAATGGTTAGCACACTGGCCCGGAATGCAAAGAGATGTGGGTTCGAGTCCCGCTCTAGGCACAATATTTCCCATTTTCATCACGCCTTGACAGTACTTTTTAGTGTAATTCCACAAGTAGGGCCTACATTTATTAGCTCAAGGAGGATGCACAGGCAATTTTAGTATGTTATTAATGATGGTTAGACTAGTGTATCTACCAAGTTTCAACTTTTAATCAGACCCGGTATAGGCTGCTGAGACACGAACCATACTTGCGACAAATGCTCTCCAAGCATACCTTTGCAGGTTTTCAGTTTATGCCACTGTATACATGGGAGGAGACTGCTGACATTGGTTGCTCCTGTTGTGTTGTAGTTAATCCAGCAGCACTGACAAGTCTTTTAGACAACCATATAGAGAAAACATTTAGAATTTGCAATCTAAAATCCTAAATATAAAGTTCAAATTTTGATTTCTCATAACCAACTAGAGACCAGACGGGATGGCAGAATGAGTTGGAGCGTCCGCCTCCTGTGCTGGTAGATCGTGGGGTCGTGGGTTCGAACCATGGTCGAGTCAAACCAATGACTTGAAAATTGGTGCTTGTCACTTCCTAGCCAGGCGCTCGGCATTATTAGGACAGGGCAAGGACTGGTGTGCTCAGTGTCAGGATAATGTGACTGAGTGGGATACCAGGTCATGGTGCCGGCGGCCTGGTTTCCCAGTGAGACAGCACTATAAAGTTGCCATGATTGCACACTGTCACAAGTCAGTACCCATCCTGATATGACCTTAGATGTTGCTAGGATGTAAAACAACAAAAACAAACAAACAGAACCAACTACTTTTTCTGTGAATAATTGATTAAATCACGTAGATTAATAGACTTCAAAAGTTGAATTGAGAGCTTTCTGTGGCTGCCATCTTGGTGGTTGCCATGGATTCCCCTGTGTGAGAAACCCCTCTAGGTCATGTGATGAGGGAATCCCACCTATGATGTCATTCATACATCACAGACCTCAACACTCTCCTCCCACATGTTCAGTTGCATGAACTGAAAAAAAAAAGCAAAGGTATGTTTGGAGAGCTTTTGATGCTGGATTCGTTTGTGTCTGGGTGAGGTATACCAGGCAACTTTAACTAATTTCGTCTGACCTTGTCCAAAAAATGGCCTAATATTACCAAAGACCCTATAATACTAAGACGGCTCACTCAGCCTCTACTGTGTAATCAAAATGATCAAACCCACCACTTGGTGCGCTGGCTGTTCTCTTGGTTAACCAGTTGCTATATTATATGCATAAATGTTTATATGAATGTGAAAGATCTGTGATGATGGCGATGATCATGATGAAGCTGATGATGATGTGTATTTGTTCATAGCAATTTCATATTGATGTGTATTCATACTTACCTATCTCATGTATAATATAATTGTATGTGTTTACATGTGAAACACCAACCTGCAGCGGGGCTGATCAAACACCACAAGGTGGCACTGTGAAATTTACATTACCATGCGAGAGATAGGGAGTGAGCCGTCTTAGTATTATAGGGTCTTTGATATTACTGACCTATATGGGCAGGTTGGTGGTGTAATTATTTCACATAGCACGCTTTCCACGAGAGCTGTCTGCAGAGTGATACATTACCCACAATATTAGTTCTTCCACTGACGTCAGACGGCGGGTTGATTTTGGAAATGGCATAATTGACGCTATTCACACCGCGGACATGTTGAAACCAGACCCAGGCCCGGTACGCATCTGCGAGGCACCACACTGCGTTTGTGTATGAAAAGTGCTAAATATTTTTTCGTCAAACAATACCTCTCGAAATCACTCAAATTTGAGGGTATTCATTTTTTAAACTACAATATTCATGTTTGCATAGCTGTTTTCTATCGATTGGCCAATTTTCATGAAGATTGGGTGACCCTTGCATGGAGATTTTTCCATTCTTTAACTACAATGTGACTGTCAATTTCAAGTCTGGATAGTTATGGTGGTATCATGTACCATGCATCATTGTCAGCGTAGTTATCTGTGTAATGCGGTTAAACACATAGTCTTAGTAATTACAAATTAATAAAAGCTTTAAAAGGATTTAAAAAAGAAGTAATATATATATATTAAGAAAGTGATGCAATTTTGAATTTAATCAAGATTGGTGACCAGGGTGAGCAACTTTGTTGACCTCACCTACTGCTCATCCTCAAAATGCATCTGATCATCATGTAATCTTCATGAATATTGGCCAATAGATAGAAAACAGGTATGCGAAAATGAATATGCTAGTTTAAAAAATGAATATCCTCAAAGTTTACTCCTTTACTTCCGTCGTTATTCATACACATCGGGACGCAATAATGTCTTGCAGCGATTGTCAGTGTTTCACAGCGCCCGACGCGTACTCAGCCTCGTTCTGATGTCTAATTAGGTCACACATGAATAGTGTGAATAGTCTATATTGTTCATACCATCTTTTCATCTCATCCATAAATAGTTCATATGCACTATAATTGTTAAGGCCAGAAGACCAGCACTTCGGTGCTGAAAAAAGATGTTATTCAACTGGAATAATAAATTTTAAAAATATATATATTGTCGGCTTCAGAAGTGAATCTTTTAATCTAGGCAGTATGGAAGAGATCACCGTTCCGAGTGTGCCTGAACTGAAAACGGCATTGGCAGCAAAGCAAGGGCATACGGCCATTGAATTTGCCGATACACAGAGGGAAAAACTTTGATTTTATTCAAAATTAATAAAAAATACATAACAATTTGGCACAAACATGGATGGATGGATGCAATATAATAATATAATTAATATGTTTAAGACACAACTCTCCATAGTTAAGCATTTTGAGCTAAGAAACATACAATTTCAGTCACTTTACAGGCTGATGTTTACATCACCTTTGATTAGGCATAGGTAATTCTTGTTCTAAATATTAAAATGCCAAATGTGTGAACATACACTTGTTTCAAAGAAATATATAACCAATGTCTGATTAACCCTACCCATTTCATAGCCCAAAACAAATGTTATTAACCATAGAATACAAATAAAAACATGAATAAAATGAGTCAAACTGACTCTGGCTATGGCTCTAACACTAGTCTGAGTGCCCAGATCTTTCTGAATCTAAATGCAGATGGTATAAGATGTGCTGATTAGATTGATCAAAATGCAATGCCAGATACAAGATTAACATCTTAATTTATTATATAAATTTGTTAGTTGGTATTCTATGTTTCAAACAAGAGCTGAGATGAGATGAAACTAGCAAATTTCATATCTGCACCCAGTGTCTTAGCATTAGCCATGTGCTTCTCGGGGGGTTTGTTTATCTTCCACGCATCCCACAATGCATCGTGCGGCTGGAATGGCGATATAGACTATTCGTATGTGACCGTATCAATAGCCAGACCACTTATTAGTACGGCGGTAGTAACTTGACTAGCCTTGATCTAATCATAAGATGAAACAACCCTAACCCTAACCTAACCTTTGTCCTAATCCCTGTCCTGATATGACCTTAGATTTTGCTAACGTGACGGGGATACGACACAGTACGACGTCATAAAGGAGTGCCATACTAATAAGCACTCTGGCTATTGATACGGTCCCGTAAGAATAACCACTTCCTTTAATCTATGGTGGAATGAGAAATGGAAAGGGTCACCTTTGTTCATCACATTTCAATCAATCAATCAATAAATAGGATACAGGTATAATAGGCCTTGGACTAGATACAAGATTCACCCCGTACTGCTGCAGTAGGGGTGCAAACCAACCCTATGTAAAAGCTGTTGAAAAAACGGGTCAATGAAATGAGAGCCTAATTTCACAATCTAAGAAGCAACATTTATTCTTTACATATGTCTTATTGATAGCCCGATACCTTTGAGTTGAAAAATATAATATAATATCTAGTTTAATAAGATTTAAAAGTGAAATCGATGGCGTTCTGTGGCCGCCATCTTGTCTTTTTGCATTCTCTCCCATTTCACCAAATCTGTGCCGATATAAGTAGCCATTTGATACTGGAGCCACAGTTTCTAGTTCAGGTTCCATACTAAACCTATTTTCGCCCGTATTTAGACTACGTTGTCCTTCACCCGTGTACTACAAGTACCGGGTGAATCTTTTATCTAGCCTTGGACCTGTTAGCCGCTCTTAATTAATAGAAATCGAGACAGTTCTTCAGATGTGGTGGATTGTGACAACTGTCACTGGCTCTAAGATATACGTAATGCTTGACCAGTATGCATCCAGTCGGGACTTGAAACAATTCACTGACTCTGCTGCTATGACACTCTACAGCAAGTCATTGCACAGGTCAACCACCCTAAAGCCGAAAAAGTTGTGTCGTAGGTCCAGTCTGGAGTGGAGTACCACTTCCTCAGCTTCAGGGAGTGTCCTCTGGTCCTGGTGTTGGAGTCTCTGATAAGGGGGCTGCCTGTCTTGTAGATACTATGGATATATTTGAATACTTCAATCACTAAATCATCAAAGAAGAGGATAATAATAATAATATCACCGGGCCCGTCTGTAGTACATGCTTGGGATCTTCAAATGATGCATACATTTTAACATTGTCATTGTTCGTAGGGTATTTCATCGAATCGATGTACAAGCTTCGTACACTTTTGCACATAACTTACATAGCGACAAACCAGTAGTTGTCTAAGAAAACCTTGTACGGACATGTATGTATCTCTGTGCAACACACTTTCACATACCTCAGACAGGTCAGTAGCCACGTTCTGTCCTACACACGCCACCCGCAGTGACAGTGAGAGTGACTGACAGCGCCATTTTGCCAGCAGGACACAAACCGGAAGTGGCAACGGTAACCAGAGCCGTTGCTACGAACAAGTCGGGCTGCTTAGTTACCATCACGGCGACTTGTAAGGTGTTGTAGCAACAGCGACGGAGGACAGCGGGTGATGTCGTTTGATGTGGAAACTGATATTATTCTTCTAACCGTATTATAATATTTCTGTAATGCTCGGCCGCATGAACACCAGATAATACCATAAAACTCTTCCCCTTCATTTCACCTGTGATGCAATCATCCTAAATCAGTATAACCAACTCTGGAACCAGTACTTAAAAGAGAAAGGAAAACAAGTTACACAGATGAACAGTGAATAAGTTGTGCTTTATTGGCATCAACCCCTGTCCACCTACATGTGACCTATCACCTTCACTCCTTACCTGTCGTCCACACTATGTCTCATTACCTTACTTCTATATAGGCAGCAGTGCCTACAGCCCTTGGAACTGGGGTCCCTTGGGTGTTGCACTCAACTCAATTTGGAATATGTGAATTTGGATAGCATTAGACAGAGTGTCTGGGGTCCTGCTCCAGAGTAGGTGTGTTATATAATCAAAATGTCCTGTTTCTCCATTGCATTCTTTATGAATATATAGAGAGACATTTCATCAACCTTAACTGTTTCTTACATAACACATTTCTTCATTAACCCTAAGCATCATATATAACATATATTTCACATCATTCATTATCATGTACAATGGGAGTGGGATTCTATTGCCTTTAGTTTACATAACCTTGTTCCCACTCCGTCGTGCAAGATTAATAATGCTCTCGGCCAATATATAATTCTTAACAGAAAATCCGTATATTTTTACATTATGACGAGAGGACATGGACTCACAATTTTTAAACAAAGAGTTAGGCTCGATACAGGAAAATTCTTTATTCAAAAAGAGTGGTGGATGAGTGGAACAATTTAGCATCAGAATCTCTTAAGCCATGGTCACACATACAGCGTTAGGCCGACTTAGATGAGGCGAACTACATGAGTCAACTAGCGGCCCGTTTACACATACAGAGTTTACAAAGTGTGTCGCGTTAAGACACACGCGTTAAACCGGCTCGATGTTTGTTTGTTGTTGTTTTACGTCCTAGCAACATCTAAGGTCATATCAGGATGGGTATCCACACATACATACATCCACATGTACATCTACATGTACATTCACACTTACATCCACACTACATACATACAAACAACATACTTAACAAAGAGATGGGAAGAGTAGGACGGTCCAAACATGTGCTCCAACCACTATCAAAAGCAACTACCTGTTAGGAAGCAGTCTCCTGAACAAAACCAGTTAGGCCGACTCAAGCTAGTTCGCCTCATCTAATCTACCTCACAAAGCGGTTTACTTGAGGCAAACTAGTTGAGTCGACTCGGCCCTAATTCGCCTGAGAGGAGCGTTCACATGCGCGATCTGAGTCGACTTAGATGAAGGGAACTATAGTTGAGGCGACTTAAGGCCCGTTTGTGAACGCGGCTTTAGGGCTAAGACTGTGAACATTTTTAAGAACAGATGAGACCTCGATAAAAGATTCACCCCGTGTACAGGGTGATCTTTTATCCAGATTAGAGCTAGATAAAAGATTCACGGGTGAATGACAACTTACTCTAAATACTGGTGAAAATAGCTTTAGTATGGAACAGGAAGTGGAATGCCTGCCTCCAATATCAAATGGGTACTTATATTGGCACAGAGTTTGTGAAATGTGAGAGAATGCAAAAAGACAATATGGCGGCGATAGAATGCCGTCGATTTCACTTTTAAATTCTATTAAACTAGATGTTTTATTATATTTTTCAACTCAAAGGTAGCGGGGAAATATGAAGACATATATAAAGAATAAGTGTTGCTTCTTAGATTGTGAATTTAGGCTCTCATTTCATTTCCCCACATTTTCGACAGCTTTTATATAGGGTTGGTATTCACCCTTGTACTGCAAGTATGGGGTGAATACTTTATCTATATTAGACCCTATGTTAAAGAGAAGAGGCGGCACTTCATAAGCCAAAGATGGCTTCTTGTTCCTTTATTGAAGACCACCAGCAGACAGTTTGTATTAACAAATTCCTGGTGGTTTCATTGTGAACTCATTGTGAATTGTTACTGCCAGTTTTGCAACAATACATGGTTTGTAGCCTACTCTGACAGTTGCATCGTTTTACAAGGGCTTAGAATCAGAGATCAGAGTGAATCGTAGATAAAATATTCACTGCTGACGCTGATGCTGTGTGTGTGGGAGACTAACGGACGTGTGTGTGTGGTACTGGTAGGTCCTGGGATTCGAACTCATGGGTTCAAACCCTGGCCAAGTTAAACCAATGACTTAAAAATTCATACTAAAGTTCAATTGCTGCTAGGCCGACACATGTTTAACAGTTCAATAAAATAAATTAATGAAACAAATTTAGGGGCGGGCGATTTTTCAGACACGGGCGGGGACGATCACCATTTAAAAAATATTTGGCCTTAATGCCAGTTTTGGAACAAAAGCTTGTTTTATTTGACACCGCCTCTAGAGCACATTGATTCTTATCATCAGCTTTTGGACGTCAAACATATGGTCATTCTGACATATTTCTTTGGAGGAAAACCTGTTGCCGTCACATAGCCTACCCTTTTCGATAAGCAACAATGGGTCTTTTATATGCACTTTCCCACAGACATGACAACACATACCACAGCCTTTGATGAACCAGTTGTGGACCACTGGTTGGAACGGAAATTAGTCCAAGCTGCAAACGGATCCACTGAGCAGGATTGACACCTTCACAGGTGGACACTCTACTGCCTGAGCTACGTACGTCCCGCTCCCCAGTTTGGGAGCAATGCATGGTTTGTCCCCCAACAGTTGCATCGGTTTAGAAAGGTTTAGAATCAGAGGTTAAGGCCGGTTGGTGTCAGTGTTTTAATTTAGACTTAAGGGGCTGTCACATTAGGGTTTTTTGCGGGAGCGTATGGCGGCGTAGGCACGTTACGTCATATACGTTGGCATACGCCGTATACGCTACTCATACGCTACACATACGATACTCATACGCTACTCATACGCCGCCAGATGCCGCCAGATGCCGACTTATGTGAAGCGTATGAGGCATACACCGCCATACGCTTTCATAAATCCGTCCGTCCAAATTTTTGTGTGCATGCTCAAAAAAACTTGACCTATGAGGGCGTATGGCCCATACTGTCAAAAAATGTCACAGCACGCTCCCATACGCTCCTCGTACGCTCCTCGTACGCTCCTCGTAGGTTCCACATATGCTCAAAACCACCCAAAAGGTCACCAAATGTCATCATAGGCCGGCACGCGCAGGACCTACGTAGGTTTTCAATACGCTCCCGCCATACGCCGTAATGTGACAGGGCCTTTAGTGACAGATCATACACCCCTATTTCAGTATGGGAGTTTAGATTATTGGGTGTATCAGTGTTGCCAACTTGGAGGTGCTGAGAATCCTTGAGGTTTTGCTAGGGGGGGGGGGCGGGAGCATGTCCCCCAGAAATTTCTTTAAAGTGGCTCTATGATGGGCTATTTGAGAGCATTTCCAAGGGGTTATAGGCTGCTATTTTAGCATATATGTGAGGGTAGGAATGTGATGTGTGTATGAGTGTGATGTGTAAGTAGGAGTGTGACGTGTAGCCTAAGTAGGAGTGTGCCGTGTGTAGGAGCGTGACGTGTGTGTAGGAGTGTGACGTGTGTAGGAGTGTGACGTGTGTGTAGGAGTGTGACGTGTGTGTAGGAGTGTGACGTGTGTGTACGAATGTGATGCATGTCAGAGTGTGATGTGTGATGGAGTGTGACATGTGTCGTGTGTGTACGAATGTGATGCATGTCAGAGTGTGATGTGTGATGGAGTGTGACATGTGTATGAATGTGATGTGTGTAGGAGTGTGATGTGTGTATGAGTGTGACATGTGTAGGAGTGTGATGTGTGTATGAGTGTGATGTGTAAGCAGGAGTGTGACGTGTAGTTTAAGTAGGAGTGTGCCGTGTGTAGGAGTGTGACGTGTGTGTAGGAGTGTGACATGTGTGTCGGAGTGTGATGTGTGTGTAGGAGTGTAACATGTGTGTAGGAGTGTGATGTGTGTGTAGGAGTGTGACGCATGTTGGAGTGTGATGTGTGTAGAAGTGTGATGTGTGTATGAATGTGATAGGTGTAGGAGTGTGATGTGTGTAGGAGTGTGACGTGTGTAGGAGTGTGATGTGTGTAGGAGTGTGATGTGTGTAGGAGTGTGATGTGTAAGTAGGAGTGTGCCATGTAAGTAAGAGTGTGCCATGTGTAGGAGTGTGATGTGTGTCAGTGTGCAACCTGTGTGTCGGAGTGTGATGTGTGTAGGAGTGTGACATGGATTGGAGTGTGACATGTGTACTACCGTGACAAGTGTATGCATGTGACATGTGTTGGAGTGTGATGTGTGTAGCAGTATGACGTGTGTAGGAGTGTGTTTTTTGTGCAGGAGTATGACATGTGTACGAGTATGACATGTGTGCGAGGGTGACGTGTGCACGATTATGACGTGTGTACGAGTGTGACGTACATACGGGGGCATGTGTGTATGGGTGTGACATGTGTCGGAGTGTGACGTGTGTAGCAGTATGACTTGTGTAGGAGTGTGACATGTGTGTAGGAGTATGACGTGTGTAGCAGAATGACGTGTGTACCGGTGTAACGTGTGTACGAGTGTGACGAGTGTGGGAGTGTGACGTGTGCCGGAGTGTGATTAACAGAGCAGTGTGACATGTGTCGGAATGAGACTTGTGTATGAGTATGACCTGTGTACACGAGTTTGACGTGTGCGCGAGTGTGACCTGTGTACAAGTGCGACGTGTATATGAGTATGACGTGTGTGCGAGGGTGACGTGCATAGGAGTGTGACATGTGTGCATGAGTGTGACTTGTGTGTATGAGTGTGACTTGTGTATATGTGTGTGACTTGTGTGTGTGAGTGTGACCTGTGTGTATGAGAGTGACTTGTGTGTATGAGTGTGACTTGTGTGTACGAGTGTGACGTGTGTATGGGTGTGATGTGTAAGTTGGAGTGTGACGTGTGTATGAGTGTGACTTGTGTGTATGAGTGTGACAAGTGTAGGAGTGTGATATATGTATGAGTGACTTGTGTGTATGAGTGTGACTTGTATGTACGAGTGTGACATGTGTACAGGTGTGATGCATAAGTAGGAGTGCGATGTGCATACGAGTGTATGGGTTTGACATGTGCTTGAGTGTGACTTGTGTGTATGAGTGTGACATGCATACCAGTGTGACGTGTAAGTAGGAGTGTGACATGTGTATGGGTGTGACTCGTGCGTTTGAGTGTGACAAGTGTAGGAATATGACGTCTGTATGAGGGTGACATGTAAGTAGCAGTGTGCCATGTGTAGGAGTGTGACGCGCGTAGGACTGTGACTTGTGTAGGAGTGTCTACAAGTGTGACATGTGAACGAGTGTGACGTGTGTATGAGTGTGACTTGTGGGTATAAGTTTAACTTGTGTGTACGAGTGTGACGTGTGTGTATGAGTGTGACGTGTGTGCATGAGTGTGACTTGTGTGTACGAGTGTGACGTGTGTAAGAGTGTGACGTGTGTACGAGTGTGACGTGTGAGATGTGCGGCAGACAATACGAGCTGGTCTCGTTCAGAGATCACATCAAATACAGATTAGAGACATTATAGGCCTGTCACACTATGACGTAAGGAGGTAACATAAGCTGACGTAGGCGAATTTTGGTCATTACGTTGAGGTACGTCGAGTTACGTCATGCTTACGTTAGACTGACGTCGATTTACCTCGAGTTACATCAGGTTACGTTGAGTTACCTCAGCGCGCGTCCAGGTTTTGGACATGTCCAAAACTTTTGACGTAGCTCGATGTGATGCAGTGACATTTGGATGACATTACACTCACGTTACGCCAATGTTAGACGTCAGGGATGGATGCGTCGGCTACGTTAGATCAACATTGCATTATGTCATAGTGACGCACAGGGAGGAGGAACATGTGGGCCGCGCTAAGTTGGGGTGATCCTGCCTGTTCGATGCTAAGCTGCCGCAACAGTCACCCTAGAATGGCATCGCGTGCGCTGGAGTTTTGCTAGCCTCACGTTGACACAGTTAATATTTCCTTTGTCCTCTCTCGTTGGCACGACGCTAGACTGATGTAACGCTCATGTCGCCAACGCGGCACTGATGTCCAACTTGGGCCCAGATTTGCATATTACGCCGAGATTTTCTACGTGTTAAATTTATTTTCACGTTCTCCCTACGCTGCTGCGTTACATTGTATTGTGACAGGGCCATAAGAGGTGGGGTCGGGGGAGGGGGTGGGTGGTCGTGGTGGTTGGGGGTGGAAGGTATGACGCTGCCGGCCGGATGTGTCTGCCGCTAGGGGCGCTCATTAGACAAGTCTTGCGATAAGTCCCGTAATTGGCAGTAATTACCGAACTGCTGCGGCATGGATACATGTCGTCTGCTGTAGCGGAAATGGAGCTGACCTAGTTGTAGGCGAAGATGGAGGAGCGCCTTTTGTGTTTAATCACGCTGAGGTTCATGAGAACGACACCAGAGGGTGTGTATGTGTGGTGTAGAACTCAGTCACCAGAGGGCGTGTGTGTGTGGCGTGACTCTCAGCCACCAGAGGGCGTGTTTGGGTGGTGTGACACTCAGCATCCAGAGGGCATGTATGTGTGGTGTGACACTCAGCCACCAGAGGGCATGTATGTGTGGTGTGACACTCAGCCACCAGAGGGCATGTATGTGTGGTGGACACTCAACCACCAGAGGGTGTGTCTGTCTGGTGTGACGTTCTCAGCCACCAGAGGGCGTGTTTGTGGGGTGCAGAACTCAGCCACCAGAGGGTGTGGTTGTGTGGTGTGACTGTCAGCCACCAGAGGGCGTGTTTGTGTGGTGCAGAACTCAGCCACCAGAGGGTGTGGCTGTGTGGTGTGACTCTCAGCCACCAGAGGGCGTATATTTGTGATGTGGAACACTTATGTGCTTTCTTAGGCCTGTCTATGTACTTTAAGGTCCTACATACAGACTGTGGTGCTACGTTAGGCCTGTCTATGTACTTTAAGGTCCTACATACAGACTGTGTCGTGTTAGGCCTGTCTGTGTACTTTAAGGTCCTACATACAGACTGTGTCACATTAGGCCTGTCTGTGTACTTTAAGGTCCTACATACAGACTGTGTCACTTTAGGCCTGTCTGTGTACTTTAAGGTCCTACATACAGACTGTGTCACGTTAGGCCTGTCTGTGTACTTTAAGGTCCTACATACAGACTGTGTCATGTTAGGCCTGTCTGTGTACTTTAAGGTCCTACATACAGACTGTGTCACGTTAGGCCTGTCTGTGTACTTTAAGGTCCTACATACAGATTGTGTCATGTTAGGCCTGTCTGTGTACTTTAAGGTCCTACATACAGACTGTGTCACGTTAGGCCTGTCTATGTATTTAAAGTTGCATAGTCCGATGATTTTGAGTTTCTGTCATTTTCTGAGATACATATATTGGGCTGATTGTTATAACCAACCTTACTTTAGTTTGAAGAAACTTTTATTTTAAATGCCTAACTTTTGAGATATTTGTAGTGTAAAGATGCAACATTAGTTTTGGAAAGCATGTTCGTCCGGTCTGTTTACTTTAAGGTCCTAGACACAGACTCTCACATTAGGCCTGTCTGTGTACTTTAATGTTCTACATACAGACTGTCACGTTAGTCCTGTCTGTGTACTGTAAGGTCCTACACACAGATTGTCATGTTTTTTTTTACTAAATGTAGTTTAGTCAGCGGATAATGTCTTTTGTCAGCGCCAGAGCACTGGTCTTCCGGCCGTTCATTATAATTTGTTGGTACATAAATGACAATATCAGTTGTAATAATAACCACATGAAAATCCTGTTTGATAATAGAAGCATAATATAAATGGACTATTAGTTCTAATTATAACTGCATACAATTCCAGTTCAACATATGTATCATGCACTTGGTGAGTATGCATCACATGGTATTGCATGATTCTAGAATTGTCTTTAAACACTTCTTTCTTCCTTTGTCTTTCTCTCTTCTTATTTCAAAAGATATAACATATCTCCAATACACATATATACGTATGTGTACACTAAGGTCCTACACACAGACTGTCTCACTTTAGGCCTGTCTCTGTACACTAAGGCCCTACACACAGATAGCGTCACAGTAGTCACCTATGTGTACAAGAAAGCCCTACACACAGACTGTGTCACATTAGGCCTCTATGTGTACACTAATGCCCTACACACAGATAGTGTCATATTAGGCCTGTATCTGTACACTAATGCCCTACACACATACTGTGTCATGTTAGGCCTGTCTGTGTACAGTAAGGTCCCAGACACAGACTGTGTCACATTAGGCCTATACATGTAGACTAATGCTCTACACACATACAGTGTTATGTTAGGCCTGTCTGTGTACACTAATGCGCTACACACAGACAGTTGCAGACAGTGCCACGAGTGGCAGACAGTGTCACATTAGGTCTGTTTCTGTACCCTAAGGCCCTACACACAGACTGTGTCACATTAGGTATATATATATGTAGACTAATGCCCTACACACAGACATTGTCGCATTAGGCCTCTATGCATACACTAATGACCTACCAACAGATAGTATCATGTTAGGCCTATATGTGTACACAAATGCCCTAAACACAGACTGTGTCACATTAGGCCTGTCTGAGTACACTAAGGCCCTACACACAGAGAGTGTAATCTTAGGCCTCTATGTGTACACTAATGCCCTACACACAGACAGGGCCACATCAGGCATGTTTCGGTACACAGCCTGCACACAAACTATGTCACTTTAGGCATATATGTGTACACTAATGCCCTTCACACAGATAGGGCCACGTTAGGCCTGTATGTGTACACTAAGGCCCTACACACTGAATGCCACTAGTGGCAGCCAGTGCCACATTAGGTCTGTTTCCCTACACTAAGGACCTACACACATACAATGCCACATTAGGCCTGTTTCTGTGCACTAAGGCCCTACACACAGACCGCCACTAGTTGTAGACAGTGCCATATTAGGCATGTTTCTGTACACTAAGGCCCTACACACAGACAGTGCCACATTAGGCCTCTATGTCTACACTAATGTCCTACACACAAATAGCATCATGTTAGGCTTGTATGTGTAAACTAATGCCCTACACACAGACTGTGTCACATTAGCCCTGTCTCTGTACACTAATGCCCTAGACACAGACAGTGTCACATTAGGCCTGTTTCTGTTCACTAATGGCCTACACATGGACAGTGCCACATTAGGCCTGTTTCTGTACACTGATGACCTACACACAGACAGTGTCACATTAGGCCTGTTTCTGTACACTAATGCCCTACACACAGACAGTGCCACATTAGGACTGTTTCTGTACACTAAGGCCCTACACACAGGCAGTGCCACATTAGGCCTGTTTCTGTACACTAGTGCCCTACACATAGGCAGTGCCACATTAGGTATGTTTCTGTAAACTAATGCCCTACACACAGGCCGTGCCATGTTAGGCCTGTTTCTGTACACTAATGTTCTACACACAGACAGTGCCACGTTAGGCCTGTTTATGTACACTAATTCCCTACCCACAGGCGGTGCCACATGAGGCCTGTTTATGTACACCAATGCCCTACACACAGACAGTGCCACATTAGTCCTATTTCTGTGCACTAATACCCTACACACAGACAGTGCCACATTAGGCCTGTTTATGTACACTAATACCCTACACACAGACTGTGCCACATTAGGCCTGTTTCTGTACACTAATGCCCTACACACTGACAATGCCACATTAGGCCTGTATCTGTACAGTAAGGCCCTACACACAGGCAGTGCCACATTAGGCCTGTTTCTGTACACTAGTGCCCTACACACAGGCAGTGCCACATTAGGTCTGTTTCTGTACACTAATGCCCTACACACAGACTGTGCCACATTAGGCCTGTTTCTGTACACTAATCCCTACACACCAACAATGCCACATTAGGCCTGTATCTGTACACTAAGGCCCTACACACAGGCAGTGCCACATTAGGCCTGTTTCTGTACACTAGTGCCCCACACAGGCAGTGCCACATTAGGTCTGTTTCTGTACACTAATGCCCTACACACAGGCAGTGGCAGATTAGGCCTGTTTCTGTACACTAATGCCCTACACACAGACAGTGCCATGTTAGGCCTGTTTATGAACACTAATGCCCTACACACAGGCAGTACCACATGAGGCCTGTTTCTGTATACTAATGCCCTACACACAGACAGTGCCACATTAGGCCTGTTTATGTACACTAATGCCCTACACATAGGAAGTGCCACATTAAGCCTGTTTCTGTACACTAATGCCCTACACACAGACAGTGCCACGTTAGGCCTGTTTATGTACACTAATGCCCTACACACAGACTGTGCCACATTAGGCCTGTTTATGTACACTAATGCCCTACACACCGACAATGCCACATTAGGCCTGTATCTGTACACTAAGGCCCTACACACAGGCAGTGCCCCATTAGGCCTGTTTCTGTACACTAGTGCCCTACACACAGGCAGTGCCACATTAAGTCTGTTTCTGTACACTAATGCCCTACACACAGACTGTGCCACATTATGCCTGTTTCTGTACACTAATGCCCTACACACCGACATTGCCACATTAGGCCTGTATCTGTACACTAAGGCCATACACACAGGCAGTGCCACATTAGGCCTGTTTCTGTACACTAGTGCTCTACACACAGGCAGTGCCACATTAGGCCTGTTTCTGTACACTAATGCCCTACACATATACAGTGCCACTTTAGGCCTGTTTATGTACACTAATGCCCTACACAGAGGCATTGCCACATGAGGCCTCTTTCTGTACACTAATGCCCTACACACAGACAGTGCCACATTAGGCCTGTTTATGTACACTAATGCCCTACACATAGGAAGTGCCAAATTAGGCCTGTTTCTGTACACTAATGCCCTACACACAGGCAGTGCCACATGAGGCCTGTTTCTGTACACTGATGCCCTACACACAGACAGTGCCATGTTAGGCCTGTTTATGTACGCTAATGGCCTACACATAGGAAGTGCCACATTAGGCCTGTTTCTGTACACTAATGCCCTACACACAGGCAGTGCCACATTAGGCCTGTATCTGTACACTAATTCCCTACACACAGACAATGCCACATTAGTCCTATTTCTGTACACTAATGCCCTACACACAGAGTGTGCCACATTAGGTCTGTTTGTGTACACTAATGCCCTACACACAGGCAGTGCCACATTAGGCCTGTTTCTGTACACTAATGCCCTACACAGAGATAGTGCCACATTAGGCCTGTTTATGTACACTAATGCCCTACACACAGGCAGTGCCACATGAGGCCTGTTTCTGTACTCTAATGCCCTACACACAGACAGTGCCACATTAGGCCTGTTTATGTACACTAATGCCCTACACATAGGAAGTGCCACATTAGGCCTGTGTCTGTACACTAATGCCCTACACACAGGCAGTGCCACATTAGGCCTGTATCTGTACACTAGTGCCCTACACACAGACAGTGCCACATTAGTCCTATTTCTGTACACTAATGCCCTACACACAGACTGTGCCACATTAGGCCTGTTTCTGTACACTAATGCCTTACACACCGACAATGCCACATTAGGCATGTATCTGTACACTAAGGCCCTACACACAGGCAGGGCCACATTAGGCCTGTTTCTGTACACTACTGCCCTACACACAGACTGAGCCACATTAGGCCTGTTTCTGTAAACTAATGCCCTACACACCAACAATGCCACATTAGGCCTGTATCTGTACACTAATGCCCTACACACAGACAGTGCCACATTAGTCCTATTTCTGTACATTAATGCCCTACACACAGACAGTGCCACATTACATCTGTTTATGTACACTAATGCCCTATACACAGGCAGTGCCACATTAGGCCTGTTTCTGTACACTAATGCCCTACACACAGACAGTGCCACGTTAGGCCTGTTTATGTAGACTAATGCCCTACACACAGGCGGTGCCACATTAGGCCTGTTTCTGTACACTAATGCCCTACACACAGGCAGTGCCACATTAGGCCTGTATCTGTACACTAATGCCCTACACACAGACAGTGCCACATTAGTCCTATTTCTGTACATTAATGCCCTACACACAGACAGTGCCACATTACATCTGTTTATGTACACTAATGCCCTATACACAGGCAGTGCCACATTAGGCCTGTTTCTGTACACTAATGCCCTACACACAGACAGTGCCACGTTAGGCCTGTTTATGTAGACTAATGCCCTACACACAGGCAGTGCCACATTAGGCCTGTTTCTGTACACTAATGCCCTACACACAGGCAGTGCCACATTAGGCCTGTATCTGTACACTAATGCCCTACACACAGACAGTGCCACATTAGGCCTGTTTCTGTACACTAATGCCCTACACACAGACTGTGCCACATTAGGCCTGTTTCTGTACACAAATGCCCTACACACTGACACTGCCACATTAGGCCTGTATCTGTACACTAAGGCCCTACACACAGGCAGTGCCACATTAGGCCTGTTTCTGTACACTAGTGCCATACACACAGGCAGTGCCACATTAGGTCTGTTTCTGTACACTAATGCCCTACACACAGACTGTGCCACATTAGGCCTGTTTCTGTACACTAATGCCCTACACACAGACTGTGCCACATTAGGCCTGTTTCTGTACACTAATGCCCTGCACACCGACAATGCCACATTAGGCCTGTATCTGTACACTAAGGCCCTACACACAGACTGTGCCTCATTAGGCCTGTTTCTATACACTAATGCCCTGCACACAGGCAGTGCCACATTAAGCCTGTTTCTGTACACTAATGCCCTACACACAGACTGTGCCACATTAGACATGTTTCTGTGTTTTAAGGCAAAAAGCGCACGTTCCACGAAGTATCATGGCGTTACTCTAAAACGACACAACAAAACGCCAAAGCGCGCAGGCACCTCGTTATCATTTACCCTCTCTTCTTACCAGCTTATCGGTAATAATGGCGCCAATTTGAGGCCGGTCTGTCTGGTGGTCGCAGGAGGCGCATCCTGCAGGCTTTTTGCTTTTTGCTTTTTGAAACCAGTCTCTCACTCTCAGGTGACATCATCTCAGTGGAATCAGCAACATACTGGGCTGTGACGTCACAACACATTACTTACTTACCCATATTTGGATTAATCTAAGCAAGTGTAGGTACGTATGTATAGCGACCGGAGGTATGGGAACACTGTTGTAGCGGGGCGGGGGGGGGGGAGTCGAGGGGTGCGGGTGGGTGTGGGTGTGGGGGGGGCACTGTGGGGTCATAGTGAGGGTGTATTTGGGGGGGGGGGGCGGGGTATGGTTGGGGAACGGTGTAGTGGGGGCGCTGCTGGAAGGGGGTGGTGTGTGGTGCATAGTGTGGGGGGCATGGTTTGGGGGGGGGGGGGGCATGGTGTGTGGGGGGCATGGTGGTGGGGGCATAATGTGTGGGGTACGGGGGTACTCTGTCTGGGGAACGGTGTGAGGGGTCAATGTGGGGCGGGGGTGGGGCACTGTGGGGGCACTGTGGGGGTGATGGTGTGTGGCACATAGTGTGGGGAACGGTGTGGGGAATGGTGGTGGGGGCACGGTGTGTGGGGCACGGTGTGGGGGTACACAGTGTGGTGGGCATGGTGTGGGGGCTCGATGTGGGGGGCACGGTGTGGGGCACGGTGTGGGGGTTACACTGTGTGGTGGGCATGGTGTGGGGGCTCGATGTGGGGGGCACGGTGTGTGGGGCACGGCGTGGGGGTACACTGTGTGGTGGGCATGGTGTGGGGGCTCGATGTGGGGGACACGGTGTGCGGGGCACGGTGTGGGGGTACACTGTGTGGTGGGCATGGTGTGGGGGCTCGATGTGGGGGGCACGGTGTGCGGGGCACGGTGTGGGGGTACACAGTGTGGTGGGCCATGGTGTGGGGGCTCGATGTGGGGGCACGGTGTGCGGGGCACTGTATCTGGGGAACGGTGTGTGGGGGCACGGTGTGGGGGTACACAGTGTGGGAGGAATTGTGTGGGGGCTCGATGTGGGGGAACACGGTGTGTGGGGCACTGTGGGGTGAGAGTGTGTGGCACATAGTGTGGAGGAACGGGGGGCATGGTGGGGGATACGATGTGGGGGGGGCATGGTGTGGAGGCACGGTGTGGCGGGCATGGTGTGGGGGGGCATGGTGTGGGGGCATGGTGTGGGGGCACGATGTGGGGGGCATGGTGTTGGGGCATGGTGTGGGGGCATTGTGTGGGGACATGGTGTCGGGGTACACGGTGTGGGAGGCATGGTGTGGGCGTACATGGTGTGGGTGGATGGTGGGGGGTGGCCATGGTGTGGGGGCTGCATGATGTCAGAGCAATGTGTGTGCGAGGGGGTGGGGGGGGGCGTGAGGAGCAGGATGACAGAAGGTGTGAGTGAAGACCATCATTAAAGACCAACTGCGAAGCCAAGTGGCTTCTCTCTGGTCGAAAACACTGAAAGACGCCAGGAGACCTGCGCACAGCACCCTGGTGGAGGCGAGGCTGCGTCAAACCGCCATCGGTGTGGTTTTATGTGTTGCTCAGCTGACATTTCCTGCATGGCGCCATGTGACCCCATTAATTCTCAACAAGTGTAGTCATATGTGGCGCCAAGTGGTGTTTTTAACGACACCTGGCGCTTTTGCAAATTGTAATGACCATATAGAGTTGTGGAACAACACAAAGGTCAGCTTGTTTGTTGCGTTCTGCTGACCTGACAACGTAGGTCACTCTATGTAGGGTTAACTCTATGTAGGGATAACTCTATGTAGGTCACTCTATGTAAGATGACACTATATATAGGTCACTCTATGTAGGGTTAACTCTATGTAGGGATAACTCTATGTAGGTCACTCTATGTAGGATGACACTATATATAGGTCACTCTATGTAGGGTTAGCTCTATGTAGGGATAACTCTATGTAGGTCACTCTATGTAGGATGACACTATATATAGGTCACTCTATGTAGGGCTACCTCTATGTAGGGTTAACTCTATGTACATATAACTCTATGTAGGTCACTCTATGTAGGAATGGCACTATATGTGGGTCACTCTATTTAGGATGACACTCTATGTATGTCATTATATGTAAGGAGGACACTCTATGTAGGTCACTCTATGTCGGGGTGACACTATATGTAGGTCACTCTATGTAGGGATAACTCTATGTAGGTCACTCTATGTAGGATGACACTATATATAGGTCACTCTATGTAGGGCTACCTCTATGTAGGGTTAACTCTATGTACGAATAACTCTATGTAGGTCACTCTATGTAGGAATGGCACTATATGTGGGTCACTCTATTTAGGATGACACTCTATGTATGTCATTATATGTAAGGAGGACACTCTATGTAGGTCACTCTATGTCGGGGTGACACTATATGTAGGTCACTCTATGTAGGGATAACTCTATGTAGGGATAATTCTATGTAGGGATACCTCTATGTAGGTCACTCTATGTAGGGAGGACACTCTATGTAGGTCACTCTATGTAGGGGTGACACTCTATGTAGGTCACTCTACGTGGGGATAACTCTACGTAGGGATAACTCTATGTAGGGATACCTCTATGTAGGTCACTCTATGTAGCGATGACACTCTATGAAGGTCACTCTATGTAGGATGACACTATATGTAGGTACCTCGAGATTGGGATAATTCTATGTAGGTCACTCGATGTAGGGATAACTATGTAGGTCACTCAATGTAGGGATGACACTCTATGTAGGACACTCTATGTAGTGGTACACTCTACGTAGTGGCTCTCTGAAAGTAGTCGTCCATAGAGATGGTGTAATGAATTAATTAATTATTTGTCCGTATAAACAACCACAAACCAGTTAAGGCACCAGTATCTAAATTGGAGATATGGGACCGAGGTAGGTGACCATTTTGATTTTGGAAATATTGTATCAGGCTTCATCAGACCATGGAACTTTAAGTACTGTTATAGTATACAATAACATACAAGTTTTACTCCGAATGAATAACAAGAACTGTGAGAAAGATTTAGCATTTTGTATCTTAGAGAGCGAGAGAGCGGGGGTGGAGGGAGAGCGGGGTGTGAAAAAAGATTACACCAATTTGAATGTGTAATACATACTTATATCAGTGTTGGTTGAGATAATAAGTGTCATCAGGGTGATGAAAATAGAAAATATTGTGCCTAGAGCTGGAATCGAATCCACATCTCTTGCATTCCGGGCCAGTGTGCTAATGATTACACCACCTAGGCTCCCTGATATCATCACACTACCGACACCTACCTGTCTATGTGGCTACTTGCCTGAGAGGTCAATGCAGACTACTACACTCGTCCCCCTGGAATTGTAAGTCTTATAAATGGCCATATAATGCTTACAATTACATACATACAGGCATTGCACTTACGTATACATACACAGGATAGGTTCAACAACCATACAGCGCGTAACTTGTACAGGATTCTGATCACGGCAACCAGTATCATGGTGGGAGGTGATGCAAATGGGAAATATTGCACCTTGAGCGGGTATCAAAACCCACATTTCATGCATACCGGGTCAGTGTGCTAACCATTACACCACCTAGGCTCCCTGATGTTACCACCCTACCCATGCCTACCTGTCTATGCGGCTCCTTGCCTGATAGCTCAGTGTAGACTGCTACACAAGTAATAAGCATGAATTGGCAGTATCCGTGGAACACCGAAGTATTGGTACACACACCCCTATGCCCAGTAATTGGCATAGGGGTGTGTGTAATTGATATAGGGGTGGTGTAATTGAAACTGTTAACAATGTTCAAATATGCAGGTGTCGCCATTAAGCTTGAATTCATTACATTAATACTTGTTGAGAATTGGTGTTTTTATTTAAAGTTGCATAATCCGATGGTTTTGAGTTTCTGCCTTTTATTTGTTATAGATAAGTATTAACTACTTTACTTTAGTTTGATGTTCTTTGTATTTTAAAGCGTTAATGATGTAGATATTTGAAGTGAAAGTATGCCAAATTAAATTTGGTGTGCACACCGAAAAACTGGACATGAGCTTTATTTACCACCTTTTGAGTCACATGGCCCTAGCACAGCAGTACCAAGCTGCAAAACCAGACGGGATGGCCAAATGCATTAGAGCGTCCATCTCCCGTGCTGGTAGGTCGTGGGGTCGTCGGTTCAAACCCTGGTCGAGTAAAACCGATGACTTGAAAATTGATACTTGTTGCTTCCTAGCCAGGTGCTCAGCATTATTAGGACAGGGCAAGGACTGGTGTGCTCAGTGTCAGGATAATGTGACTGAGTGGGATACCAGGTCATGGTGCTGGCAGCCTGGTTTCCCAGTGGGACAGCACTATAAAGTTGCCATGAGTGCACACTGTCACAAGTCCGTACCCGTCCTGATATGTCCTTAGATGTTGCTAGGGCATAAAACAACAACAAACAAACAAACCAAGCTGCAATAAAAGGTTTAATGAGTACACCAGGATCAAAGTGGAAAATCTAGGATCAACTTTGGTTTCGTAAAAGTTATCCTTCAATCGGACTATTCACCTTTAAGAAGACGAGAATTAATATGATTCACGATGAAGAAATTCTACAAGAATTAATTATAGTTTTGTGAGTATCAATCTGAAACAGAAGCGCGACTAAAAATATAGCGAGAGTAGAATGATTCATGATGGTAATTAGTTCTCATTAATTCCATCCAGAAAATAGGATAGTGGAGGCAACTTTATGTAGGTCACTCTATGTAGGGACAACTCTATGTAGGTCACTCTATGTAGGGATGGCACTTTATGTAGGTCACTCCATGTAGGGAGGCAAGAGGAGAGTGTGTGGGGGGTGGTGAGTGGAGTGGAGGGGGGGGGGTGCTGAGATTTAGTCAGAATGTAGCAAATAGGGCAAAGCAGCGTGATGGTTCGGATTACGTGGGATAATGAGAACGAGGCAAAAAGTCTGATCAGGTGACCCAGGTCAATCTAAGGAAGTCTAGACTGAGTCCTCAGGAGCCGCCACCCATGTCACACTGCAACATACGTCACACTGCAACAAATGTCACACTGCAACACTTGCTCCTACTGCAACACTTGCTCCTACACACGGCACACTACTACTTACACGTCACATTGCAACACCGGTCACACTGCAACACCCATCACACTGCAACCCCCGTCACACTGCAACACTCATCACACTGCAACACTTGGTATACTCCTACACACGGCATACTCTTACACATGGCACACTGCAACACCAGGCACACTGCAACACACTGCATACTCCTACACATGTCACACTGCAACACCTGACACACTGTGACACACTGCATACTGCAACACACGGCATACTCCTACACATGGCACACTGCAACACACAGTATACCCCTACATACGTTACACTGCAACACGTGGCACACTGCAACACTCGGCATACTCCTACCATGTCACACTGCAACACATGCTCCTACACACAGCACACTGCTACTTACACGTCACATTGCAACACCGGTCACACTGCAAGACCTACTGTGGCGGTTACACTGCAAGACCAACTGTGGCGTTCTCTGTGGCGGAGTGGTTAGAGTGTCTGACTTTTTTCTAGTTCAGACTCCTAATCTGGGCCTGTATGCAGGAGTCAAGGTTAGCGAGGTTTGGTGTTACAGCCTGTTACCGTTTAGCTATCACCGACGTCGGGAACTGTGTCAAGTCGTATGCAGGAGCGGGTAACACTTTCATTATAGCTAAACATGAATTTATTTATAGATTTGGGAAATCCGTCTGCGTTTGTAGGCATATATTAGGCTTAAATATATTAAATGCTATCATATTTAACAGAATTAGATATGCAATAAGTGAAATTTGATCAATTTAACCCTAAATTTGAAGCGTTATTAAGGCTACCGCCGCATTGGCGGCGATATTAATAGTTATATTTTCGATTCGACGAACGTAAAGTAAACAAATCGCCGCCGCCACCGCATCGACGTCACTTTCCATACTGGCGGCGGTGGTGGTTTGTTTACCCTATGCTCGTCGATTCGAAAATATAACCATTAATATCGGCGCCAATGCGGCGGTAGCCTTAATAAAGCTTCGAATTTAGGGTTAAATTGATCAAATTTCACTTATTGCGTATGTAATTCTGTTAAATATGACAGCATTGAATAGATTTGGGCCTAATGAACTCGCTAAACCTTATATTTTTCAGGGGTAACGTAACAGCGGTTAAGGTTTTGGTGTTAGGCCTAACACTGACTCGTGCATACCATTTTTCGCCGCTAAACCGGAATTCCCGCCAAACACTGTTTTGCCTCGCTAACACTGACTCCTGCATACGGCCCCTGAGGGTCAGCGGTTCGATTCCCCGTGCCCCCAGCTCTGGATTTCCACTGCTGTGTATAACTTACAGCGTCATCAAAGGCCGGTTGCTCTCATACCATGTCTATGTGGTGTGGGAGGTTAAAAATCCCTTGGGTCGGTAAAAGTGTAGGCTCAGGCTTTCTATCGACCAGCAGGGGAATGAGGAAGACCAGTCGTCTATGACTGAAATGTCCCCTGCTTAAACAACTAATGGACCAAAAAAAAAAGAAGAAAAAAAAGAAAGAAGACACATCACACTGCAACAAGTGTCACACTGCAACACTCATCACACTGCAAGACACAGTACACTGCAACACATGGCATACTATACATGGCATACTCCTACACATGTCACACTGCAACACCTGGCACACTGCAACACCCTGCATACTGCAACACGTTCCATACTCCTAGACATGACACTGCAACACTGCAACACCCAGCACACTGCAACACTCGGCATACACCTACACATGTCACACTGCAACATGTGGCATACTCCTACACACATCACACTGCAACACATGGCACACTGCAACACACGGTACACTGCAACATGCAGCATCCCAGATAGCACACAGCCGTCGGGCCGACGTCGGCTATTGGTCGCACCGTCGCGATCGACTTTCCACCGTCGGGCCGCCGTCGGGCCACCGGTGGATTTCCGACGTTGGGTATCAATCCCTTTCCACTTTTGAGCCACCGTCGGACCGCCGTCGGGCCGCCGGTGGTGTTCCGACGTTAGGGTTCAATCCCTTTCCACTTTTGAGCCACCGTCGGGCCACCGTCGGGCCGCCGGTGGTGGGCCGACGTTAGGGTTCAATCCCTTTCCACTTTTGATTCACCGTCGGGCCTTCGTCGGCCCGACGGTGGTGTTCCGACGTTAGGGTTCAATCCAAATTTCCACTTTTGAGCCGTCGGGCCACCGTCGGCCCGCCGGTGGTGTCCCGACGTTAGGTTTCTATCCCTTTCCACTTTTGAGTCACCGTCGGGCCACCGTCGGGCCGCCGGTGGTGGGCCGACGTTAGGGTTCAATCCCTTTCCACTTTTGATTCACCGTCGGGCCTTCGTCGGCTCGACGGTGGTGGGCCGCCGCAGGTTTGCATTCACTTTCCAAGTCTGGTCCACCGTCGAGCCACCGTCGAGCCGACGGTGGTGGGCCGCGCATGCGCAGTTCTTTAAATTTGGATTCCGGCTCGAGTCGCCCGCGGAACACGTGCGATTGTTGATCAGTGTTCTTATTCTACCAGTAACTCCAGAA
The DNA here is from genome assembly GCA_030323885.1 of Branchipolynoe longqiensis. Lineage (NCBI taxonomy): Eukaryota > Metazoa > Annelida > Polychaeta > Phyllodocida > Polynoidae > Branchipolynoe > Branchipolynoe longqiensis. Next base: position 4,260,127 of record CM059190.1, read on the forward strand.
ATACCAGGAATTTTAAGGAATAATTTAACAGGTATGTTTATTAATATGTTTAGATTATTTGGTAAAAGTTTTGTAATTTATTACGAAGTATTAATGGAATTATTCGTGTTAATACGATTTGAATTATCCGATACGGTTTGTTTACTTCGAATCTCCACCGGACCACGTGCGATCGTTGATCAGTGTTCTTATTCTACCAGTAACTCCAGAAATCGGAGGAATTTTAAGCAATTATTTTACAGGTTTGTTTATTAATATGTGTAGATTATTTTGTAAAAGTTTTGTAATTTATTAGGATGTATTAATGGAATTATTCGTGTTAATACGATTTGAATTACCCTGTACGTATTGACACTAGAGTGACAGTGTCTTCTAGGCTCGTCGGGTCGACGGCGGAAGGTTGGACAAAACAACGTCGGCCCGACGGCGTTTGTCGCCGTCGGCCCGACGGCGTTTGTCGCCGTCGCCGTCGACCCGACGGCGGCAGCCGCCGTCGGGTCGACGGCGGGAGGTTGGACAAAACAACGTCGGCCCGACGGCGGCAGCCGCCGTCGGGCCGACAGAGCGGCCGCCGTTGGGCCGATGTTGGGCTGACGGCTGTGTGCTGTCTGGGATACTCCTACACATGGCACAGTGCAACACACAGCACATGGCACACTGCAACACACGGCACACTGCAACACACGGCATACTCCTACACACATCACACGGCCATACACGGCATACTCCTACACACATCACACTGCAACACTTGCCACACTGCAACACATGGCATACTCCTACACACGTAACACTGCAACACGGCATACTTCTACACACAGCATACTCCTACACATGTCACACTGCAACACACAGCACACTGCAACACACAGCACACTGCAATACACAGGAAACTGCAACACACATCACACTGCAAGACGTCCTACTGCAAAACTTGGTCACATTCCACACATGGCACACTGCAACACACGGCATTCTCCTACACATGTCACACTGCACACGTCACACTGCAACAAACGGCATACTCCTACACATGGCACACTGCAATACACGGCACACTGCAACACACATCACATTGCAACACATGGCATACTCCTACAGACATCACACTGCAACACATGGCATACTCCTACAGACATCACACTGCAACACCTGGCATACTCCTACATACATCACACTGCAACACACGGCATACTCCTACACATGTCACACTGCAACAAATGGCATACTCCTACACACACCGCACTGCAACACACGGCACACTGCAAAACTTGTGACACTGCAACACACATCACACTTCAAGACATCACACTGCAATACATGTCACACTCGTATACACGTCACGATCCTACACAAGTCACAATCCTAAGCACACCTCACACTCCTACACACGTCACATTGCTACTTACACGTCACACTGCTACACAGGTCACACTGCTACACATGTCACATCCCAACACACGTCACACTCCTACATACCTGATACTCTGAAACAAGTCACACTCATACACACACGTCTGTCAGTCTCCCACACACACGTCTGTCAGTCTCCCACACACAGTACCCTGAAACACATGTCCGTCAGTATCCCCCCGCTCCCCACCCCCACACACGTCCGTCAGTTTCCCCACACAAACGTCCGTCAGTATCCCCCCACACTCCCCACTCCCCCCACAGGTCAGTCAGTATCCCCCCAAACTCCACACTCCCACACACACACGTCCTTCAGTATCCCCCCACTCCCCAGCCCCACACACGTCCGTCAGTCTCTCTCCCAACACACACGTCCGTCAGTATCCCCCCACACTCCACACTCCCCCCCCCCCCACACACACACGTCCGTCAGTATCCCCCCCACTCCACACTCCCCCCACACACACGTCCGTCAGTATCCCCCACACTCCACACCCCCCCTACACGTCCGTTAGTATCCCCCCCCCCACTCCCCACTCCCCACACACACATGTCCGTCAATATTCCCCACACTCCACCCACCCCCACACACACGTCCAGCAGTACCCCCCCCCCCCCCACACTCCACACTCCCCCACACACACATGTCTGTCAGTCTCTCCCCCCCCCCACTCCCTCCACACACATCAGTTCGCCCCCACACACATCCTTCAGTACCCCCCCCCCCCCCACACACACCACACTCCCCCCCCCCCCACGGACCCTCTCTGCCCCCTAATACTCGGCCCGGTGTCGTGGTTTGAAAGCCCGGTCTGATTGGATGCCCGGCCGTGGCTTCTGCGCATGCGCGGATTTTAAGCGTATGTCGTCTGCGCATGCGTCAAATTCTCCCCAGTTTCAAACACCCGTGGATGAAGACAGTTGACTAAGATATTGCAAAGAATGGTTCCACGAACAGTGTGCCAGTGTCTCGGTTGGAAGTTTCAGTTGTAAAGATAGTGTGTTCATATGTAAACTATGTTAACATGCACTGACACTGTCTTTATGACTGAAACTTTTAACTTGCACTGAGTCATTTGGGGGCTCTGGTGATTGTAGGGCTTTGGTGAACATCTGCTTCCACTTGCATGTACTTTAAAAATGTTTGTTTGTTTAATGATTTTATAGCTCTTTAAGTGTAGTCAGATAGCCAGTCAGGTAAGAAAACAAGTATTCTAAATTGGTATGCATGTGACTACCCGAGCCGTTTAAAATATTTAAAACAATAGTTATATATTTCTTTGAATCAAGTTTTTGGTTAATCTGGCAGCACTATAAAAGTTGTCATGAGTGCACTGTCACAGGTTGGTACTCGTCCTGATATGACGTTATATGTTGCTAGGATGTAAAACAAACAACAAACTTTCAAATGTTTTATGGACATTTGGCAATATTTAGAACAAGAATTAATCTGGGTCTCCCAGTGAGGCAGCACTGATATGACCTTAGATGTTGCTAGGATGTAAAACAACAAACAACAAATAAGTGTCCACTGGCAGGGCGCTCAAACTAGCAGGGCACTCAAACTCCGACATGCTGCAGTTTGCAGGGCCTCCGAAAATCCGCGCATGCACAGAAGCCACGGCCGGGCATCCAATCTGACCGGGCTTTCAAACCACGATGCCGGCCAAACCCATTACCTGGCGCGTCGGTGCCACGCAACTACCACAACGTCCTCAGTCACGTGGTCATAGCTCTAGGTCACATGACCCCGGCATTCTGAGAGCGCCAATTACTCCCTAGCGGCGTCCCGGGGAACTAGAGTGGCGTGACCTTTGGTAGAGACCCTACATGCTGCGGGGTCACTGTTGAGCAGCCACGGGTGGTTTGTTAGCGCTGCCTCCCACCAGAGGTCTCTGTGACACCGGAACTTTTTTTCTTTTTTTCCCTCAGTAAACAGTTTATTCATCAGAACATACAACCAGACGGGATGGCCGAATGAGTTAGAACGTCCGTCTCCCATGCTGGTAGATCGTGGGGTCGTCGGTTTGAACCCTGGTCGAGTCAAACCAATGACTTAAAAATGTATACCTGTTGCTTCCTACCCTGGTGCTCAGCATTATTAGGATAGGGAAAGGACTGGTTGGCTCAGTGTCAGGATAATCTGACTGAGTGGGATATGGGGTCATGGTGCCAGCGGCCTGATTTCTCAGTGGGGCAGCACTATAAAGTCACCATTAGTGCACACTGTCACAAGTCGGTACCGTCCTGATATGACCTTAGGACGTAAAACAACAAACAAACAAATCAGAACATACATTTTTTTCAGCGCCAAGGTACTGGGCCCGTATGCATGGAGCGGTGCTAGCGGCGTGTGGTGTTATACCTCTAACTCCGGGTATGTATCTCCGGTTATCTGCGGCGTCGAGAACTATGTCACGCCGTATGCATGCAGGCCTACACGGGTTGAGTTAGCTAAACGTGAATCTATTTATAGATTTGGGAAATCCCTCTGCGTTTGTAGCCATATATTAGGCTCAAATCTATTCAATGCGACCATATTTGACAGAATTACATACGCAATAAGTGAAATTTAAGCAAATTAACCCTAAAAACGAAGCGATATTAATGCTGCCGCCGTAACGGCGGCGATATTAATAGTTATATTTTCGAATCGACGAACGTAAAGTAAACAAATCGCCGCCGCCGCTGCATCGACGTCACTTTCCATACTGGCAGCGGCGATGGTTTGTTTACTGTAGCTTCATCGATTCGAAAATATAACCATTAATATCGCCGCCGTTACGGCAGCAGCATTAATATCGCTTCGTTTTTAGGGTTAATTTGCTTAAATTTCACTTATTGCGTATGTAATTCTGTTAAATATGATAGCATTGAGTAGATTTGGGTTCCATGCTGACACTAACGTAACACTAACACCGCTGTAAACCTGCTATGAGCAGAGTTAGAATTTCCGAGTTTAAACGCTCGGTGTTAGGGCTAACACTGCTCCATGCATACAAACTTTTCGGCCTTAAACCAGAAATCCCTCCTTAAACACGTTTTGACTCGGTAACACCGCTCCATGCATACGGGCCCTGGTCTTCCATCCGTTTACATTACATTGTAAACAGGTTGATCAGCGGGTAGGCTACTTACGGCGGGGATATTAGTAGATTATGAAGGAGGTTAGTGTGTTAGTGGGTTAGCCATAATAAGTTCAGTATTATGGGCTAAGATTAAGATGGTGGGTCGCTGCAAAAACTGTATTGCTATTATGGGTGCATTGCCATCTAGTGGCTAGATAAGTTCGTAATTCCAACCATGCATGTGCTGAAGAAGGCATCCAAAGCAAAACAAATGCATATTTCCTTTGGTTTTATTTACATGCGCAACACAAAACTTCAGTGTTTCTATTATTTTCAATGAAATCGAACAATTTGGCATAAACTTTGGATCTTTTAATGCAAAATAATAATTTAATAATACAATTAATACACATCTCTGAATAATTGAGCATATTGAACTAACAAACATCGAATTCCCCACAAAACTGTCAGTCACTTTACTTATGGGCCCTTGTCTAGGGCTGCTTCACGTCACCATTAGAACTCAGAGTTTCAGCTGAGGGCATATGCTGCCTGGTAAAAGTGTCATCTACATTTAATCTAGAGGAAAGCAATAATAGCCCAAATTCCATGACTTCATGTTATAAAAAATCATGTGTATTCTTGTTTAATTCCATAAGTTTCAAAAGCTGTGAGAAATTGACTGATTACAGTTCAAAATCTAGATTAGTCTAAATCTGAATGTATATGGCATAAGGCTTGTTGATGACTTTTGTGTACATGCAGTGGTAGATAAAAGATTTACATGTTAATCTATGATATTTACTTAATTTGGTATTCCAATTTTCAATCTATAGCTGAAAAGGGTTGGAACAAACTTGCAAATTCCATGGCTGCACTTGTGATTCAACACGCACCGTGTGCTTTGCATGGATTAGTTTTGCTCTTACGCATCCCAATGCACCGCACCACTGGAATTATTAACTACTGCGCGTCTTAGAAGGCTTTGGAATCACTAATTATGAAACTTAGAGGAATCAGATGGGACTGCCGAATGAGTTGAGAACCCGCTTCCCGTCTGCCAGTGTAAAATATTCCGATAATTTCAAATTGGTGGGTAATGTGAACTGGTCTATAAGGGATTACAAATGTTATATATAGGTAAATGATGTAACGTGACCAGATGCATGTGGTATTGTGTAGTGCTGGTGATCCTTTACCTATACATTTGTCGTCTAGCTTCGAACCCGGCGGTTTCAACACGTCGTGGTCGCCATTTTTGTAAAGTCGCCGGCTAGCAGCTGTAGTTGTGTAGGCAGGTTAATATGAAATCACGACAGGCAAGTAGAAGTAAGGCAGAGTATAGAGTGAAAGGTAGAAAGAGCTTGCACCCTCAGGTTGATTATTATATAGTGGTCTTAGAATTCAAGATGGCCTGTCACATGACCAGATCCTCCAATCAACTGTAAGCATTCACATGTCTACCAATCAACAGTGTGCATTCTAGTATCCATGCCTTGGTTGTTTTGGCCTACCTGCCCTGTTGTGTCTGGGTGTGCAGTGATCCGTATCTAACAGTTGGGGTGGGAGTGGGTTGTGAGCAGAGCTTCTAAGGCCCTATCACACTAACAGTAGTGCCCCTCTCACACTATCTATATAATACACAATGTCTATTTAATCTCAGTAAAGGGTCACCAGCACTACACAGTACCACATGCATCTGGTCACATTACATCATTTACCTTTATATAACATTTGTAATCCCTTATAGACCAGTTCACATTACCCACCAATGTGCAATTATCAGAATATTTTACACCAGGTCATGGGATGCGAACCACAGGTTTAAACCCAAGCTGAGTCAAATCAATTACATACAGATGTATACTTGTCGCTACCTATCCAGGCGCTTGGCAATACTGGGATAGGGCAAGGAGCAGTGGATTCAGGGAGACCGATTTTGTGCGATAGAAATTTGAACAGCTTAATCAACGAATGTAACAAAAAGCGAAAGAAAGAAATAGATTGGAATGAGGAGGGCAGACATTTTTAATGTTTCCTTATCTCTCAAATCGAGACTTCCGGACGAGAAAGTAGAACAATATTTCTTGTCGGACGAGACAGTTAGATACCCATATTATCGCCCACCAACGTCAGACAAAAAGTCTGCCTACATCAAGAGAGACCCAGTGGGTTGCTTGGTTGTTGGAGTTTTACATCCTGGCAACATCTAAGGTCATATCATGGCGGGTACTGACTTGACTCAATGCGCACTCATGGTGACTTCATAGTGCTGCCCCACTGGAAAATCAGGCCACAGGCACCATGAGCCGATATCCCTCTTAGTCACATTATCAGGCCACTGAGCCAACTAGTCCTTTCCCTATCCTAATAATGCTGAGTGCCGGCTAGAAAGTGACAAGATTCAAATTTAAAGTCATTGGTTTGACTCAACCAGGAACTAAACTGTTGACAGTCCGCATGCGAGGCCCGCGCTCTACCGATTAGGCTACCACGACCGGTGGACCCTGTGGGAGGTTCCCTGTTGGTGCCAGCCTTGATCTAGTCGTGACCCATTTCTGACGTCAGCATCTCGCTGACAGCGCCACTTCCAGTTCAACGCTGTCAATGTGGGTCATGTGCACTGCAACGCACTCTAACCAGATGGCCTACAGGTTGGAAAGTTACTCCCGCACACTTACTCCTGATAAATTTGGAAAAATTCTTGGTTTCCATCATATATGGTCCTCTCAATCATCTTTAACCATCACCTTATATTGATATTTGGTCTGCTGGTCCACCTTGACCTACCTGGTACCCTTCTGGAATGTCTTTATGGTATGAGTGGTAATCCTTGGAGAACCTAGTCCTGACACCACTTGTAGACCTGGACTGGTTGTGGAATCTTTGAACATTGTCTTCACCAGCATCGCGCCAGCCCTCTTCCCCAATGGGGTTTTATTGGCCACTTCCCATAGGTGAATATCTCTCGGCCTTACCACCCCCTCAGTTAGTTGTGTGGCCACTTCTTGTGTAAGGCATACCTGTGCTATCCTCAATAGCTGCTTACAGGCAGACTTGTGTTGCTGCTGATACCACCTTCGATGCCCTATGATCAGTCCCTGCCCATCATCCCACATCTTCGGTTCTCTCGCTCCACTTCAATTTTTCATACCGAGACCATTCTTCTTCAATATATATGCCTGGCCACCAAGTTTCCCACCCATTAATTACTTTAAACCTGAAATGATTAGTTTGCCACCTCATAAACCTTAATCACTCTTTGTATTGTCTTAATACATAGCATAATCTCTTGAGTGGTTCTCTTGAATAACAATGCTGTGGTGTGATGTCATCGGAAACCTGTTTAGCTGTTGGTTCCAATGAAGGCCTTCTCAGTTTGGCATGCATCACTATGCTGCTCTGGACATCTCTGAAGAGGTTCCATGTTTATGGGGGTAAACATCTGATCAGCTCATGGTCTGCGAACATATGTATTAAGTAAGATACATATTCTTGTAATATGATCACATATAGCAACTTTCCTTCATTCTGTGGCATATACTCATTAAATAATACACCCCTCGAAAATAACAAAACAAAGAAAACCATGACGTTCTTTTTCTCTTCTTTTTTTCAAATACCTAAGTTAAGCAAATTGTTAGATGACAGTCTATTCTCTTATTAACTAATATTTACAACATGTTTAATATAGTTATATATATAAATTTGTTCATTACTTTTCAGCTGAGATTAATCTTTACTGATATTTGCCAGACCATGATACTATCAATCTTCTACATTACTTATACTATTCCTCATCCAACAATCAGTTAATGTATGTTTACCATATTTATATTATGTGTGACTGGTACTGATATTCACTGCTATATATCAGATCACCATGTAAAGTCGACGGCCGGCAGCTGTGGTTGTGTAGGCAGGCTAAATAGGAAATCACTACAGGCAAGTAGAAGAAAGGCAGAGTATAGAGTGTGCAGAAGGAACCAGAAGGAGCTTGCTTGTTTTATTATTATATATAGGTTCATGAATCCAAGATGGCTGTCACAGCTCCTCCAATCAGCACTAGGCATTCCTCAACCAACCAATGAACATCCAACCTGCCTGTATCCAAGCCTTGGTTGTTTATGGCTACAGTGCCCTGTTGTGTCTGGGTGTGCAATGATCCGTAAGTAACACTTGGGAGGGGAGGGGGTATGTGAGCAGAGCATCTATAACTACACAATGTTTATATCAACTCAGTAAAGGATCACCAGCACCACATAATACATTAATGCCTCTGGCTTTATATACCATTTACCTTTTTATATACAATTGTAATTACTATAGACTAGTTCACACCATCCTCCAATGTCTAAATATCAGGAAATTTTACAACCATATGTGTATACAATATGTTTACATTACTCCAACCAGGCACAATTAATTAATGTATGTTATTATTTCAGCATTATGTATGACTGGCAGTGACCTTCATTTGTATGCATCAGAAAACCATATTTGTAACATATATTCAAACCAACATACAATGTGTATTGTTTTTGGGTAGATTTGGGTAGATTTGGTGCTACTGTCACAACATATGAACCATGTGTGGTTCATAAATTGTTTGCTTTATTACTGCAGCCACATATAACCATTTTACACAAACAATACTGTGTAACAGTAATACAAAACATTGATAACATGGTGCACTTATGGAATGTCCCTGTGTCGGAACCTTCTTGTTCTTGCACGTTGGATCTGGTAGTGGTAGTTCCCCCGATACACAGTCAACCAGACCAACATTGCAAATACTAAGGTTAATAATTATGCTGAGATAATATCTCTCTTAATGACAGGGTTATTAGGCAGACAAAAAAAACAACAACATGGCTACCTACCCGGTCCATGTACTCATCTCTACGCATGACTATGTATACCCATGGGAATACCTAATATTTGAGATTACTCCTGATCTTGCCATATTAGATTTTGATTTGTTCCCTTTCATATCAAGTCATGGTTAGAGTCAATAAATGTTAGTATTCAATAGTCAGTCACTACTGTGTGTAATGGTCACATCTATTACCACCATACAGGCCCCAACTTAATCATAGGCACCTTTCTCTTCCTCCATGTCAACTGACTGCATATAAGGTTAGGCCACCCAGATTGCACTAGTCTCGTGCCAGTCCCATATCAGTAGCTACAGTATCTCCATCCAAGTGACCTAGATCCAACTCAACTTTACTGAGTTGAATTTACTTGTATACTGCCTGCCTATCTTGCACAATATTTATTTCTGGCTGGGTAATTCTGTTGAGTTTGCCATAATGGCATATGTCACCTCCTTACCCTTTTAGCAAACATAGTACTATTCAACATTAATGTCAACTAATTCTGGTTTTTGACACCAAGCTCCTAGCCACATTTGATCATTTCCCACTACCGTTCCTTCACCAGATTCAGTTGTCCTTGTGTCACAAACCCAGATAACCACTATGCCCCAGACCGTGCAATCCCAACTGGTGATGTGAACACATATTCCAAACAGTTGCAACGGTTCATGTTTCCCCTTTTTGTGTTACTAAATACCATCTTCCTCCAATAGTCTTTGTAGTACAGACACTGTCTGGCCCATACAAGATAATCAACACCAGGCAGAAGGTATTCCCCAAAATCTCACTACCATTATGCTTATTTCAAATCAATTGTATTTTTATCAAGACTTCAGGTCGCAACTACTGAAATCCCAACAAGACACCTTACAATAACACTATCCAGCTATCATATATCGCCTACTGAAAATGCAAAATCCCTGCCTCCTGGACGCCAGATTGGACTATGATGCACGGCAAGGAAGGACGAAGAGGCGAGAGTGGAGAAAGAGGGCAGTTTATTTGAGGAAATGCCCGAGGCTACATGAGCATAATAAGTGTGAGGCGTAATATCAATGTGAGGTACATGTAATATCAAGGATGAAGCATGCTCATGATGAGAGCGTCAATGTCAGTGTTATGATAAATGTGGATGAGGTAATGTCAGTAGTTGGCGGGAGGTGGGCCCGAGGAGCCCTCAACCCTATAGTGGAGAGTTGGTGTATAGGGATGGTGGGTGGGGAAAAAGAGGCGTGAGGAGCGGAGAGTGTGGAGGCAGGAGGGCGAGTGGCCGGAGGAGAGGCCGGAGGCGGTTATAAGGGAGGGAGAGAGAGAGGGGGGGGGGTTATGTAATAGTGAGCAGTGGAGGTGGAGGAGAGAGGAGAGGGAGAGATTACGACCATATTAGCACCTGAAATTCTGAAATTGTAAAGATAATTGTCTAGTTTAAATACAACAGTAACTGCAGAATTTGCATAAATTATATTTTCTAAAATGATGTGCACTTCCTGCCTATCCTTGTGTTACCACTAGTATAACCCAATAATCCTCTTCTTAGATGTACTCCTTTTCAACCATATGCTAAAGACCTGGCTCCAGTATCTGTTATCCTGGTAGGCTCAGTGTCTGAAACATCCACAGGAAGACAATATTGTACTGACATGGTTTCTTTACTCTCAACATAGTCACTACAGGCATATGTACATTCCAGACTGGCTGGTGGCAGTGGTGAAAGAGAGAGAGAGAGCATGTGACCTGCACCCTCATTTATAGGTTTTAATCCGGGTATCAGTCAGATGACTTTAGCTTGTAGCCAGTAGTCCATTGGCTACAGAGTACCAATGCAGCCAGGTACCAGTCAGGTGGCCTCGTTAGCTGGTACCCGGCAGCCTGTTGGCTGCATAGCACTAAATAAAAATTACCCCCAAATACTCAAATATTTTACACTGGGTTTGAACCCCTGGGGTTCAAATCTCACGATCTAACAAAACGGCAGGCGGATGCTCAACTCATTCAGCCATCCCGTCTGGTCGGCTCATAATAGACCCCGCCAGTTAAGCTGGAAAATACCCAAATAGAGTGGTTCCAGATTCTGTTGATAGATGCCGCTAGCTTAACTGGTGGGGGTCTATTGACTACATCAATAGCGATGGTTGTGAAAAGAGGAAACAAAATGAGTAGTGAGCGGAGAAATTTCCCAGTAAGCGCCATACGCCCTAGCTTGGTTTCCAGCCACGAACAAGCAGTCCTTAGGCTTGGCACAAAGCATTACAACACCGGACCATATATGGAAGATCTGTAGGGAGGGACCAGTGTAGTTGTTCCTCCACGTGGCATGTGCTGCTCTGCAGTGGAGTGGTCAAGGCATTAAGCCCATAGACCATCATCAATGCATTAAGCTTCTAACATACACCAATACCGGCATCTATTTTTGGATTGCTATTTACATTCCATAAATATACATAATTCAAATAAAACTCCCAAAGTTATTGCACGATATAAAAGCAAATTGGGCCTATGGGCTTAACACCTTGACTGCTCCGTTGCAGAGTAGTGGACTCGCAGAGGAACACCTACACTGGTCCCATAACGTCATTCTTTATGCCAAGCCTAAAAGCCCTGTCAAACTGTCACACTATCCTGTATTGCGTCAGCATAATTCGACATTCACTGTCATATGGCAGAATTTTGAACATGCTAAAAAATAGACGTATGCCAAACTTACCCATAACTTATCTCAGTGTACACCAGTGGGCTTTAACGAATACTACTGATGCCAAATGTACCCTTGGTGTACCCATAACTTGTCTCAGCGTACACCAGCATACACCAGTGTACACCAGCATACACCAGCATACACCAGTGTACACAAGCATATACCAACGTGATGGCGCAAAATCACACACGTTGGCATACGCTGACGCAATACGGCATAGTGTGACAGGGCCTTTTGGACTACTTGTTCATGGCGGGGAACCAAGCTACATGTGCCCTTGCAGGAGAAAGCAGTAGAAAGCAAGAGCCATCTTTGGTTCTATTGTGAATGTGAATGATGCAGTCACGTGGGGCGTAATCGATTAATCAACTTGGGTCACCCGAGCCACTCTTTGGCGGATGCACACATCCTACAGACTCCGGTCAGATAATCGAATACGCTTCTCCATGCTCGGGGTGGAAAAAAATGGTGGCTTTTTTTTAATAACCGATATAACTACAGCAATACAGGACTTAACTTATTTTATGATGGCATAGTTTAGTTCTATTTCCATTTCATTAATCTATGTTATTACCCAAAAAAAACATTTATGACTGGTACTGGTGGCTGTTATCCTGCAGGACGGTACCAGTGCAAATATGACGTCATCGCTCCCTAGTCCTAGCCACCCCAGCCAAGAGGTGGGTTACTCGGATCGGGTCGTTTTGCACACGGCACCTGTATTTGTCGACTCCACTCACGGTGTTCTATTTGAAATTCTGACGACTCGGTTGACCCGAGTCGCCCGGGTCGTGTTAATCGATTATGGCCGTGAGGATGTAGATTAACCGATGTGAACGAAAACAAAGTCAGTTCGGTGTCAGTGATCTATTGCACGACATACGAGTCATTTAAGGCGGAAAGAGAAAATAGTATAATGAACGATGGATTCATAGTAATGGCGAAAAAAAAAAGCCAACTATCCTAACAATTGCACCCAATGTTTCAATGTTTACATGACATTTTGATGTTGTGTTGTACTTACCTCACACCGCGAATAGTTGTCTAATTAGAGTGCTTCCGGTTAGACACGTATTTGCACTTCCGGTTACACTTCCGGTTGCACTATCTGTTACACTTTTGGTTACGCTTATGATTACACACATGGTTACACTTTCGATTACATACCCAGTTAATACCCTGGTTACATTCCCGGTTACCTGCTAGGTTATATACCTGGTTACATACCCAGTTAATAATACCCGGTCACATAACCAGTTAAATCCCGGTTAAATACTAGGTTACATACCAGGTTACACACACAGTTACATGCTAGGTTACATGCCTGGTTACATACCCAGTTAATAATAATTGGTTGCATAACCAGTTAATACCCGGTTAAATACTAGGTTACATACCAGGTAACACACCCGGTTACATGCTAGGTTACATCCCTGGTTACATACCTAGTTAATAATACCCGGTTACATAACCAGTTAATACCCGGTTAAATACTAGGTTACATACCAGGTTACACACACAGTTACATGCTAGGTTACATGCCTGGTTACATACCCAGTTAATAATAACTGGTTGCATAGCCAGTTAATACCCGGTTAAATACTAGGTTACATACCAGGTTACACACCTGGTTAGATGCTAGGTTACATCCCTGGTTACATACCCAGTTAATAATACCCGGTTACATAACCAGTTAATACCCGTTAAATACTAGGTTACATACCAGGTTACACACCTGGTTACACACCCGGTTACATACCCGGTTACATGCTAGGTTACATACCCAGTTAATAATACCCAGTTACATCATCATCATTATGCTGTCGGTCGCGTGACAAAGACTGCTTTCATTACTTGACTCCCTCTCATGCGGTTGTACATTTCATGAAAGCTGCCTGCAAAAGTGTTGAAGTGCTGCTGGCTTTTGCAAGTTACCAGTTACATAGCTGGTTGCATAACCAGTTAATACCCGGTTACATACCAGGTTACACACCCGGTTACATACCCGGTTAAGGGACCAGATGGGATGGCCGAATGAGTAGAGTGTTCGCCTCCCTGTTTTGGGAGATCGGGAGATCTGAACCCATGAGTTTCTTGGTTCGAATCCTGGTCGAGTCAAACCAATGACTTAAAAATGTATACTTGTCGCTTCCTGGCCTGGCGCTCAGCATTATTAAGATAGGGAAAGGGCTGGTTGGCTCAGTCCCAGGATAATGTGACTGAGTGGGATATCAGGGCATGGTGCCGGTGGCCTGGATTTCCATTGGGGCAGCATTATAAAGTCGCCATGAGTGTGCACTATCACAAGTCGGTACCCGTCCTGATATGACCTTAGATGTTGCTAGGACGTAAAACAACAACAAACATACCCGGTTAATATCCCGTTACAGACGCGGTTACCTTGCTGGTTACCTTGCTGGTGGTTACCCACGTTCAGAGAGAACCCATCCCAGCGAACAGCAGGTCTAGTTCTAGACTTGGCCATCAGGGAGCAGCATGGCGGCGGTGTAGCTTAGTGCAGCGTTATGACACCAGGTGGCGGCACTATGCCTCAGCGGGTACAGTGACAGTCAGCCCGGCACAGGCTTAAAGGTGGGGTGAGGTGGGGTGAGGTGAGGTGAGGTTGGGGTGGGTTGAGGTGAGGTTGGGGTGGGGGATGGGTGAGATGAGGTAGGGCGAGGCGAGAGGAGGCGAGGTGGGGTGAGGCGAGAGGAGGTGAGGAGAGGCGAGGCGAGGTGAGGTAAGGTGTAGAGGGTGGAGGCTGGGCCCCCACCTCTCCACCAATAAACCAATCTGAACGTCGCAGGCGACGCCTGGTGTCGAAGTCAGGAGGTTTCTCACCGCGCTTCCCGCCCTCCTCACCAGGGGGTGCGGGGGCGCTGCTCCACGGTCCGGCCGTGTCCTATGGCTGCAGAAGCACTTCGTTGGTGTGATGGAGGGGTCATGTTGTAGGGAGGGGAGGGGAGGGGAGGGGGAGGAGGGGAGGAGGAGGAGGAGGGGAGGGGAAGGGGAAGTAGCAGGTGGGCTAAGGGGATGTGACACGGTGACACCACGCAGTGACACGGTGACACCACGCAGTGACACGGTGACACCACGCAGTGACACGGTGACACCACGCAGTGACACGGTGACACCACGCACTGACACGGTGACACCACGCACTGACAGGAGACACCACGCAGTGACACGGTGACACCACGCAGTGACACGGTGACACCACGCAGTGACACGGTGACACCACGCAGTGACACGGAGACACCACGCAGTGACACGGCGACACCACGCAGTGACACGGCGACACCACGCAGTGACACGGCGACACCACGCAGTGACACGGCGACACACGCATTGACACGGCGACACCACGCAGTGACACGGCGACACCACGCAGTGACACGGCGACACCACGCAGTGACACGGCGACACCACGCAGTGACACGGCGACACCACGCAGTGACACGGCGACACCACGCAGTGACACGGCGACACCACGCAGTGACACGGCGACACCACGCAGTGACACGGCGACACCACGCAGTGACACGGCGACACCACGCAGTGACACGGCGACACCACGCAGTGACACGGCGACACCACGCAGTGACACGGCGACACCACGCAGTGACACGGCGACACCACGCAGTGACACGGCGACACCACGCAGTGACACGGCGACACCACGCATTGACACGGCGACACCACGCATTGACACGGCGACACCACGCATTGACACGGCGACACCACGCATTGACACGGCGACACCACGCATTGACACGGCGACACCACGCATTGACACGGCGACACCACGCATTGACACGGCGACACCACGCATTGACACGGCGACACCACGCATTGACACGGCGACCCCACGCATTGACACGGCGACCCCACGCATTGACACGGCGACACCACGCATTGACACGGCGACACCACGCATTGACACGGCGACACCACGCATTGACACGGCGACACCACGCATTGACACGGCGACACCACGCATTGACACGGCGACACCACGCATTGACACGGCGACACCACGCATTGACACGGCGACACCACGCATTGACACGGCGACACCACGCATTGACACGGCGACACCACGCATTGACACGGCGACACCACGCATTGACACGGCGACACCACGCATTGACACGGCGACACCACGCAATGACACGGCGACACCACGCATTGACACGGCGACACCACGCATTGACACGGTGACACCACGCATTGACACGGTGACACCACGCATTGACACGGTGACACCACGCATTGACACGGTGACACCACGCATTGACACGGTGACACCACGCATTGACACGGTGACACCACGCATTGACACGGTGACACCACGCATTGACACGGTGACCCCACGCATTGACACGGTGACCCCACGCATTGACACGGTGACACCACGCATTGACACGGTGACACCACGCATTGACACGGTGACACCACGCATTGACACGGTGACACCACGCATTGACACGGTGACACCACGCATTGACACGGTGACACCACGCATTGACACTGTGACACCACGCATTGACACGGTGACACCACGCATTGACACGGTGACACCACGCATTGACACGGTGACACCACGCATTGACACGGTGACACCACGCATTGACACGGTGACACCACGCATTGACACGGTGACACCACGCATTGACACGGTGACACCATGCAGTTACACCATGCAGTGACACGGTTACACCATGCAGTGACACGGTTACACCATGCAGTGACACGGTTACACCATGCAGTGACACGGTTACACCATGCAGTGACACGGTTACACCATGCAGTGACACGGTTACACCATGCAGTGACACGGTTACACCATGCAGTGACACGGTTACACCATGCAGTGACACGGTTACACCATGCAGTGACACGGTTACACCATGCAGTGACACGTTTACACCATGCAGTGACACGGTTACACCATGCAGCGACACGGTTACACCATGCAGCGACACGGTTACACCATGCAGCGACACGGTTACACCATGCAGCGACACGGTTACACCATGCAGCGACACAGTTACACCATGCAGCGACACAGTTGCACCATGCAGCGACACGGTTGCACCATGCATCGACACAGTTGCACCATGCATCGACACAGTTGCACCATGCAGCGACACAGTTGCACCATGCAGCGACACAGTTGCACCATGCAGCGACACAGTTGCACCATGCAGCGACACAGTTGCACCATGCAGCGACACAGTTGCACCATGCAGCGACACAGTTGCACCATGCAGCGACACAGTTGCACCATGCAGCGACACAGTTGCACCATGCAGCGACACAGTTGCACCATGCAGCGACACAGTTGCACCATGCAGCGACACAGTTACACCATGCCGCGACACAGTTACACCATGCAGTGACACTGTTACACCATGCCGTGACACAGTTACACCATGCAGTGACACAGTTACACCATGCAGTGACATAGTTACACCATGCAGTGACATAGTTACACCATGCAGTGACATAGTTACACCATGCAGTGACACAGTTACACCGTGCAGTGACACAGTTACACCATGCAGTGACAGTTACACCATGCAGTGACAGTTTCACCATGCAGTGACACAGTTTCACCATGCAGTGACACAGTTACACCCCGTAGTGGCACAGTTACACCATGCTGTTGTTGTATTGTTGTTTTACGTCCTAGCAACATCTAGGTCATATCAGGACGGGTACCGACTTGTGACAGTGCGCACTCATGGCGACTTTATAGTGCTGTCCCACTGGGAAACCAGGCCGCCGGCACCATGACCTGCTATCCCACTCACTCACATTATCCTGACACTGAGCACACCAGTCCTTGCTCTATCCTAATAATGCCGAGCACCTGGCTAGGAAGCGACAAGTATCAATTTTAAAGTCATTGGTTTGACTCGACCGGGACTCGAACCCACGACCCCACGATCTACCAGCACGGGAGATGGACGCTCTAACTCATTCGGCCATCCGGTCTGGTCCGTTACACCATGCAGCGACACACTTACACTATGCAGTGACACACTTACACTATGCAGTGACACACTTACACTATGCAGTGACACACTTACACTATGCGGCGACACACTTACACTATGCAGTGACACACTTACACCATGCAGCGACCCACTTACACCATGCAGTGACACACTTACACCATGCAGTGACACACTTACACTATGCAGCGACCCACTTACACCATGCAGCGACCCACTTACACCATGCAGCGACCCACTTACACCATGCAGCGACCCACTTACACCATGCAGCGACCCACTTACACCATGCAGTGACACTTACACCATGCAGCGACCCACTTACACCATGCAGTGAAACACTTACACTATGCAGTGAAACACTTACACTATGCAGCGACACACTTACACCATGCAGCGACACACTTACACTATGCAGTGACACACTTACACTATGCAGCGACACACTTACACTATGCAGCGACACACTTACACTATGCAGCGACACACTTACACCATGCAGTGACACACTTACACTATATAGCGACACACTTACACTATATAGCGACACACTTACACCATGCAGCGACACACTTGCACCATGCAGCGACCCACTTACACCATGCAGCGACACAGTTACACCATGCACTGACACAGTTACACCATGCAGCGACACAGATACACCATGTAGTGACACAGTTACACTCTCTGGTGATACAGTTACTGAGATAACCAGTCCTTGTCCTATCCTAGTAATTTCGAGTGCTAGGTCAGGTAAGAAAATGTACAAACGTTTAGCAGCATTTGAGATGTGGACTTCTCGAAGGATGTTGAAAATATCATGGACAAAGAAGATCACCAACAGAGAAGTTCTCAGAAAAATAAAAAATAAAAAACGCTTGTTTGTCACTATACAGACAAAGAAACTCATATTTTGACCACATCATTCGTCAGAATTCAATATACCGTACATTGTTGGAAGGGAAGGTGAATGGCAGCAGAGGGAGAGGTGAGACCAAGAACATCATGGTTTACAAATATTTCACAGTGGACAGGCTTGAATTATTTACAGTCTATCAGAACAGCACACCATCGGGACAAATGGAGAACCATTGCATCCAGCCCTCGACTAGAGGACGGAACTATTGATTGATTGAGCACAAGCATCACTTTTGTAGGTCATTCATTTTACTTGGTTGGGGTTTGAACTAACGACATTCTGCCATTAGAAGCCAGCCATCGGTCTCACTGATTTCGTCACCCCGTCTGTTCTGACGGCATGTTGCATCTTCAATGGGAGCAGGGAGCAACTGGAAGTTGGCCCCGCACAGGCCGTGCTTTAAGCACTGACCGTTTTCAATTCTGCAACTTCCCCTACTGCAGCCAATCAGCGCGAAACAATGGTGGCATGAAACCTGCCATTTAAAGATTGTCCCAAGTAGATGACAGGCCCTGCTATTGTCACAGCCTGCGATCACAATGGTACCACTAACAGGTCCTGCTAATGTCACAGCCTGCTATCACAATGATACCACTGACAGGTCCTGCACTTGTCACAGCCTGCTGTCACAATGATACCCCTGACAGGTCCTGCTATTGTCACAGCCTGCTGTCACCATGATACCACTGACAGGTCCCGCTATTCTCACAGCCTGCTGTCACAATGATACAACTGACAGGTCCTGCTATTGTTACAGCCTGCTGCCACCATGATACCACTGACAGGTCCTGCTATTGTCACAGCCTGCTGTCACAATGATACCACTGACAGGTCCGGCTATTGTCACAGCCTGCTGTTACAATGATACCACTGACATGTCCTGCTCTTGTCACAGCCTGCTGTCACAATGATACCACTGACAGGTCCGGCTATTGTCACAGCCTGCTGTCACAATGATACCACTGACAGGTCCTGCTATTGTCACAGCCTGCTGTCACAAGGATACAACTGACAGGTCCTGCTATTGTTACAGCCTGCTGCCACCATGATACCACTGACAGGTCCTGCTCTTTTCACAGCCTGCTGTCACAATGATACCACTGACAGGTCCTGCTCTTGTCACAGCCTGCTATCACAATGATACCACTGACAGGTCCTGCTATTTTCACATCCTGCTATCACAATGATACCACTGACAGGTCCTGCTATTGTCACAGCCTGCTGTCACCATGATACCACTGACAGGTCCTGCTATTGTCACAGCCAGCTGTCACCATTATAACCCGACAGATTCCCCTATTGTCACAGCCTGCTGTCACCATTATACCACTGTCAGATTTCCCCTATTGTCACGGCCTGCTGTCACCATTATACCACTGTCAGATTTCCCCTGTTGTCACGGCCTGCTGTCACCATTATACCACTGTCAAATTTCCCCTATTGTCACAGCTTGCTGTCACCATGATATCACCGACAGCTTCCCCTATTATCACAGTCAGCTGTCACCATTATACCACTGACAACTTCCGCTATTGTCACGGCCTGCTGTCACAATGATACCACATACATATTCCCCTATTGTCATAGCCTGCTGTCACAATATTATACCACTGACAGCTTCCCCTATTGTCACAGCCTGCTGTCACCATGATACGACTGACAGCTTCCCCTATTGTCACAACATGCTGTCAGCATTATACCACTAACTATTTCGGCTATTGTTACAGCCTGCTGTCACCATTATAACCTGTCAGCTAACCTATTGTCACAGCCTGATATCACCATTATACCACTGACACCTTCCCCTGTTTGTCAAAGCCTGCCGTCACCATTATACCACTGACAACTTCCCCTATTGTCACGGCCTGCTGTCACAATGATACCACATACAGCTTCCCCTATTGTCACAACCTGCTGTCAGCATTATACCACTAATTACTTTGCCTATTGTTACAGCCTGCTGTCACCATTATACCACGGACAACTTCCCCTATTGTCACGGCCTGCTGTCACAATGATACCACATACAGCTTCCCCTATTGTCACAACCTGCTGTCAGCATTATACCACTAATTACTTCGCCTAATGTTACAGCCAGCTGTCACCATCATAACCTGACAGCTTCCGCTATTGTTACAGCCTGCTGTCACCATTATACCACTGACAACTTCCCCTATCGTCACAGCCTGCTGTCACCATGATACCACTGACAGCTTCCCCTATTGCCACAACATGCTGTCAGCATTATACCACTAACTATTTCGGCTATTGTTACAGCCTGCTGTCACCATTATAACCTGTCAGCTAACCTATTGTCACAGCCTGATATCACCATTATACCACTGACACCTTCCCCAATTTGTCGAAGCCAGCTCTCACCATCATAACCTGACAGCTTCTGCTATTGTCACATCCTGCTGTCACCATTATACCACTGGCAGGGTGGGGTGGTGGGTGGGGTGTGAGGGTGGGGTGGTGGGAGGTGGGTGGGTGTGGAGGGGTGGTTTCGTGGGTGGTGGGTGGGTGGTCGGTAGGTGTGAGGGGTGGGTTCGTGGGAGGGGTTGGTTGGTGGCTGGGTGGGTGGTGGTTGGGTGTGAGGGGTGGGTGCTATGTTGGTGTGAGGGTGGGGTGGTGGGTGGTGGGTGGTGGGTGGTGGGTGGGTGTTAGATGGGTGTGAGGGGTGGGATGGGTGGTGGGTAGATGTGAGGGGTGGGGTGGTGGGTGCGTGGGTGGGTGTGAGGGGTGGGGTGCTGGGTGCTGGGTGGGGTGCTGGGTGCTGGGTGTGTGTGAGGGGTGGGTTGGTGGGTGATGGGTGGGTCGGTGTGAGGGGTGGGTTGGTGGGTGCTGTGTCGGTGGCGGGTGTGAGGGGTGGGGTGCTGGGTGCTGGCTGGGTGGGTGTGAGGGGTGGGGTGGTGAGGGGTGGGGTGGTGGGTGGTGGGTGAGTGTGAGGGTTGGGTGGTGGGTGGTGGGTGGGTGTGACAGGTGGGGTGGTGGGTGGTGGTTGGGGGTGGTGGGGGTGTCGGTGTGAGGGGTGGGTTGGTGGGTGATCGGTGGATGGAAGCAGTCTCTAAGCCTCCTGGCCGGGCTGGATACTCAGACACTCCCAGAGGTGTGGGTAGGTGCAGGAGGACCGGACCCACGGGGCGGTGGACAGGAGGGACAGGGACAGGGGGAGACTAGTACATGTGGGCAGGGATAGGAGGATACTGCAGCATACGTGGACAAAGACAGGAGGGTCACTCACGCAGGAGACGGGTCACTCACGCAGGAGACGGGTCACTCACGCAGGAGACGGGTCACTCACGCAGGAGACGGGTCACTCACGCAGGAGACGGGTCACTCACGCAGGAGACGGGTCACTCACGCAGGAGACGGGTCACTCACGCAGGAGACGGGTCACTCACTCAGGAGACGGGCCACTCACTCAGGAGACGGGCCACTCACTCAGGAGACGGGTCACTCACTCAGGAGACGGGCCACTCACTCAGGAGACGGGTCACTCACTCAGGAGAAGGGTCACTCACACAGGAGACAGGTCAGTTAGAAGACCATGTCCTTGTTAATCACCAAGGATACCATGTCCTCCAGGAGTCCAGCCACCATGGGCTCTTGTGTAGGGGAGCAGGTGAGAGTTTGTCAGGCCTTAGACTTCATTTTATAGCTCACATAGGAGATACAACAATGACTCATAGTGGACATAGACACATTAGACAACAATGACTCATAGTAGACACATTATGAAACAATGACTCATGGTGGACACACACCAGTCAACAATGACTCATGGTGGGCACATTAATCAACAATGAGTCATGGTGGGCACACTGCTCAACACTCATGGTGGATTCAGCAGTAAGCAATGACTCATGGTGGACACTGCTCAAAGTGACTCATGATGAACACCCCAGTCAACAATGACTCATGGTGGACAGACTGCTCAGCAATGACTCATGGTGGACACACTGCTCAGCAATGACTCATGGTGGACACCCTGCTCAACAATGACTCATGGTGGACATTGCTCAACAATGACTCATGGTGGACACACTGCTCAACAGTGACTCATGGTGGACACACTGCTCAACAGTGACTCATGGTGGACACACCGCTCAACAGTGACTCATGGTGGACACACCAGTCAGCAATGACTCACGGTGGACACACCAGTCAACACTGACTCATGATGAACACCCCAGTCAACAATGACTCATGATGTACACACTGCTCAACAATGACTCATGGTGAACACACTGCTCAACAATGACTCATGGTGAACACGCTGCTCAACAATGACTCATGGTGGACACACTGCTCAACAATGACTCATAATGAACACCCCAGTCAACAATGACTCATGGTGGACACACCAGTCAACAATAACTCATGGTGGACACACTGCTCAACAATGAGTCATGATTAACACATCATCCCTCACTGACCCACTTTGGACAGACCATCCCTCACTGACCCACTTTGGACACACCAGCCCTCAGTGACCCACTTTGGACACTCCAGCCCTCATTGACCCACTTTGGACACTCCAGCCCTCATTGACCCACTTTGGACACACCAGCCCTCACTGACCCACTTTGGACACACCAGCCCTCACTGACCCACTTTGGACACACCAGCCCTCACTGACCCACTTTGGACACAACAGCCTGCAGTCACCCACTTTGGACACACCAGCCCTCAGTCACCCACTTTGGACATATCAGCCCTCAGTCACCCACTTTGGACACATCAGCCCTCAGTGACCCACTTTGGACACACCAGCCCTCAGTGACCCACTTTGTACACACCAGCCCTCAGTGACCCACTTTGGACACACCAGCCCTCAGTCACCCACTTTGGACACATCAGCCCTCAGACACCCACTTTGGACACACCAGCCCTCAGTCACCCACTTTGGACACATCAGCCCTCAGTCACCCACTTTGGACACATCAGCCCTCAGTCACCCACTTTGGACACACCAGCCCTCAGTCACCCACTTTGGACACACCAGCCCTCAGTCACCCACTTTGGAGACACCAGCCCTCAGACACCCACTTTGGACACACCAGCCCTCAGACACCCACTTTGGACACACCAGCCCTCAGACACCCACTTTGGACACACCAGCCCTCAGTCACCCACTTTGGACACACCAGCCCTCAGTCACCCACTTTGGACACACCAGCCCTCAGTCACCCACTTTGGACACACCAGCCCTCAGTCACCCACTTTGGACACACCAGCCCTCAGTCACCCACTTTGGACACACCAGCCCTCAGTCACCGACTTTGGACACACCAGCCCTCAGTCACCGACTTTGGACACACCAGCCCTCAGTCACCCACTTTGGACACACCAGCCTTCAGTCACCCACCTTGGACACACCAGCCTTCACTGACCTAGTTTGGAACACCATCCTTCACTGACCTAGTTTGGAACACCATCCTTCACTGACCTAGTTTGGAACACCATCCTTCACTGACCTAGTTTGGAACACCATCCTTCACTGACCTAGTTTGGGGACACCAGCCCTCACTGACCCACCATCCCTCACTGACCCACCAGCCCTCTCTGCCCCACTTTGTACACACCAGCCGTATGTGACCTAGCTTGGATACCTTGGAAGGAGCTGACATTATACCAACTTTGCTTCTATCGCATTGGTCGTGACGTCACAACATGGCCTCAGTGACGTCACGGGGCGAGTCATATGACCGGCGCCAAGGGGCCCCTCACCACCAGGGAGGCCCCCATGGAGGCCCCAGGGGGCTCCCCGAACAGCCGGGCGTCCGAGGAAGCAACTTCTACCAACTAGTTTTCCAACTCATCCACGCTCAGAGAACTCACAAGTAGGTCAACCGGAAGTGGGTGTGGGAGCGGGGCGTTCACTTGAAAAGTAGGTCACGTGGGAGAGCAGGTTGTAAAATATTTCGATAATTATACATTGGTGGGAGATGTGAACTATAAGGTAAATGATGTAATGTGACCAGATGCATGTGGTATTGTGTAGTGCTGGTGATCCTTTACTTGGATTAAATAGACTGTATTCTATAGTTAGTGTGAGAGGGGCACTACTGTTAGTGTGATAGGGCCTTAGCAGCTCTGCTCACAACCCTCCCCCCCCCCCCCCCCACCAACTGTTAAATATGGATCACCCACCCAGACACAACAGGGCAGTAAGGCCAAAACAACCAAAGGCATGGATACAAGCATGCTTGCTGTTAATTGGTGGATATGTGAATGCTTACTGTTGATTGGAGGATCTGGTCATGTGACAGGCCATCTTGGATTCTAAAACCATATATAATAATAATCCTGAGGGGGCAAGTTCTCTCTACCGTTAACTCTATTCTCTGCCTTTCTTCTACTTGCCTGTAGTGATTTCCTATTTAGCCTGCCTACACAACTACAGCTGCCAGACGACGACTTTACAAGGCGTTTCATATCCGTATATTACATTATGTGTATCATATGTATCGCATGTATCACATGCAACACATGCATCACATGCAGTTTTCTGCACTGACCTCTTAGGCAAGGATAGGGTGATTGCATCAGAGAGCCTAGGTACTGTAAGGGTTAGGACACTGATCCCAGATTGGTAAAGAGTGTGGTTTTCACTCTTACTTTAGGCACACTATTTCCGGGTCTAGCATCCTAACCATTACACTATCTAGACTCCTTCATGCGATCACCCTATCCGTACCTACCTGTCTATGCTGGCTCCTTGTCTGGGACGTGGGGGCCAGTTTAGACTAACACAAACAAAACGTGAATACAATGAGAAACTCTACCCAGAAAAGGTGGCATTGGCTTCTAGACTATCAAAGTCGGGCTACAACGCAGCTGCACTAGATTCTCTTACTTCGGATCTAAATCTAGAGATCCATATTTAGAAGAGCTGTGGAATGAGAGGACGGAAACTTGGGGAAAAGACAGTAAAGCTGCATATTCCGATAAAGTATCAAATTTTCTAAACCAAAGCAATTATATAACTTAGATAATGATGCACTTATTAAACATGTGTTACCCCATAGAAGGGGATACTGAGGCAATGTAATAGAAGCAGTTACTGCTGAAGCCGCTGGTGCCAGAGTTTTGGCATGCCTGCCAAAATTAATTTGACATTTTTGAAGTGAACCTAGCCTACACTTTTAACGACCCAAGGGATTTGTTTAACCTCCCACACCACATAGACATAGTTTAAAAATAAATAATTACATTATTTCACATCTGAAATCAATAACTATATTTCAAAAAACCACATCGGATTTCTCAGGTGGATTTAACATTGGATATATGTATTCTGTATTCAAATGATTTTTATTCATATTTATCTGAAGCCAATGTTCTTAGTTATATATATATATATATCATCATCATCATCATGCTGTCGGTCATGATGCGACAAAGACTGCTTTCATTACTTGACCTGTTGACTGCCTCTCTCCATTTCGCTCTCTGCTGTGAGAGTGATGTCCATGAGTCGGTCTTAATGTCTCTCAGCTTCAGGTTTCTCTTGATGGTATCCTTATATATATATATATATGGATCACGCAGGAGACGGGTATGCAGGTATTGCAGGTATGGGTATGCAGGTATTGCAGGTATAGCAATACCTCAGGGAGTTTGACGCCCCTGCCCTGCAGAGTTGTAAACCACTGCCTTGTGGTACAGGTCCTTGACAGAACCGAAGGCTAAGGGAGTAAACCCTAAACAGAAAACCATGTCACTGTGGCAGCATTAAGGGCGGTTGATGTATGGAACTCCCAACATCTCCCGACCAGCCACTGCAGGGACAAATAGTTTTGCGCCTGTCTTGACATGTTCTTGCCGGTGTGAAACCTCTATTTGCTCCCCGAGAGAGTGCCGCTGGTAACTTGTAAAAGCCAGCAGCACTTCAACACTTTTGCAGGCAGCTTTCATGAAATGTAGCAGTCTTTGTCGCATCGCGACCGACAGCATGATGATGATGATGATATATATATGGATATGGATAAACCCCTTTATCGCGGGTAATAAGCTATATAGTAGTGCCCCCCCCCATCATGGGGTGTGGGTGGGGGGGGTGCCCAGCATGCACATCGCCCCCCTCCTCTGTGTGTGGGGGGGGGGCTGCTTTCGCCACTCGGTCGGAAGCACTTTTGTGTCTATATAATTATATATATATATATATAATTCTTTGTTACTAATACACACATCACTTGTCTCCAGCCGAAACGATAATTAAACACTGAGCAATCGTATCATGGCAATGTTTTAAAAGAAAAAAATTGTAAACGATACTTATCTTTACACTGGACTATTCTTCCATTATATATGTATTCTTTTATATTTCTACGGGAATTTGTCTACATATATCTATGAGCGATGTAGTCCAGGTGGTAGTCTGGAATAAAGACATTGAATAGAATAGCATTTATTGTCCCAATCACTCTATTTACATCCCCCATCTCCAGCAAATATATATGTTATTTCAAGATTTGATTTTCGTTTTTGTGTGTGTGGGGTTTTTGGTCTGTTTTAATTGAGGTAAAGTGGAAACGAAACCCTCGGGTGAGAAAGCTTAGGGTAACGCGTGCACATGC
Organism: Branchipolynoe longqiensis; assembly: GCA_030323885.1. Lineage (NCBI taxonomy): Eukaryota > Metazoa > Annelida > Polychaeta > Phyllodocida > Polynoidae > Branchipolynoe > Branchipolynoe longqiensis. The sequence continues at coordinate 4,287,707 of CM059190.1, forward strand.
ACTCAAGCATGACCTCTGTGCTGCCCCCTAACCCCTACCCCCACACCACACTAATAGTAAATAATAGCAGGGCCGTCTTCAGGGTCTGTCTCGGAGGCGCCTCGGAGATGGCCGTGATGTCACGCTAGTCTGAACGGCAAAAGCAGTTTGTTGTCTCGAAAATGGCCGCCCCCATAGTCGGTGGCCATTTGCAATGGAAAAGCTGCGCTGTGATTGGCTGAAACCACTGAATGTGGCGGCCATTTTCAAGCCACTTTTCATCTCCAGTCTGAAAAGGGAGCCGTCTCCGAGACATCGCCGAGACGCACCCTGAATGCAAATAGGCCAAAAAGCATCATGGAGACGTCTCCGCGGCACCTCCGAGACGCACCCTGAACGCGGCCCTGATCTTGATGGGGAGAGCGGGGGGGGGGGTGGGGGGGGGGGGGGGGGGGATATGAGTGCGGGGGGGGGGGGGAGGTGGTAAGTGAGTTTTAATTTAAATTGTTAACTTAGGATATATATTTGAAGGACAGAAAACACGTTAATTCTTATTTCAATGCACTTTTAGAAATGCTGAACTGGACTTTAATTTTAAACTAATGATTTAAATCGATTTAGTGTTCCTTCTAGCCAGTATGGCAATAGTGATATATATATATATATATCGTGACCTTACTATAAAAAGGTTCTATCTGACAAAATGGCGCTTTCCGGATTATGAGGACTGAAACTGCGTAACTGCATGATAGCAAAGCAGTTAGAGCAATATTATTTTTAATATAGCTCAGTGAAAAATACCAGTTGAGAAACAGCTGTGTAAACTGCATGATAGCCTTTTGTAGATAGAACATTTTTACATCCATAACACCAATTCGGTCACTTTGTCAGATAGGACCTTTTTAGAGTAAGGTCACGGTATGGGTATTGGATGTTATTGGTCTGAATATGGAGTTATTGTGGATACAAGGGAATCACCTTTGTGTGTGATGCCGTCCTGATATGACCTTAGATGTTGCTAGGACGTAAAACAACAACAAACAAACCTTTGTGTGTGTGTTAATGATACATAAGTTATTCAGGTGATTTAATAATATTGCAAAGTTTGTTTGTCATGGTTTTTCCTAGATAAAAGATTCACCCAGTACTTTTGGTACACGGGTGAACGACAACGTAGTGTAAATACGGGCGAAAATAGCTTTAGTATAGAACAGGAAGTAGAATGCCTGCCTCCAGTATCCAATGGATACTTATATAGGCACAGAGTTGGTGAAATGGGAGAGAATGCAACAAGACAAGATGGCGGCCATAGAATGCCCTCGATTTCACTTTTAAATCTTATTGAACTAGATATTTTATTATATTTTTCAACTCAAAGGTAGCGGGGAAATATGAAGACATATACAAAGAATAAATGTGCTTCTTAGATTGTGAAATTAGGCTCTTATTTCATTTCCCCACTTTTTGACCGTTTTTATATAGGGCTGGTATTCACCCGTGTACTGTGAGTGCCGGGTGAATCCTTTATCTAGGTTTTTCCTAGCAGCATCTAAAGTCATATTGACCGGACGCGGTGGTCGAAGCGGTAAGAGCACATACTACCCGTGTGGCAGGCCAATGGTTCGAATCCCGAATGAATCAAACCAATGACTTACAAAATTGATACTAGCCTGGCGCTCACCATTACTAGGATAGGGAAAGGACTAGTTAGTACAATGTCAGGAATAATGTGACTGAGGGGGAACCGTGAGTATGCAGTCGCAAGTCAGTACCAGTCCTGATATCACCTTATATGTTACCAGGATGTCAAACTCCAAACAACCAGGTCATATCAGGACAGGCAACGAACTTGTGACAGTTCCCCACTGGGAGACCAGATCTCTGTCATTATGACCCGATATCTCACTCAGTCACGGTATCCCAGTGCTGAACTTACCAGTACTTGCCCTATATTAAGCCCCAATCACACCTACCCGGACGAGCCCCGGATTTTTAGCAGGACCACCCCTGGACCAGTTGCCCGGACTGTCCCAGAGAGCCCCGGATAAAATCGCTATTTTGGTGGTTTTTGGCCTCGCGGTCACAAGTACCCGGATGAGCCACAGACTACAAGCCCAGATCACCCCGGATTAGCCCCAGACAACCCCCGGACTACCCGGATTAGCCCCAGACAACCCCCGGACTACCCGGATTAGCCCCAGACAACCCCCGGACTACCCGGATGAGCCCCAGACAACCCCCGGACTACCCGGATTAGCCCCAGACAACCCCCGGACTACCCGGATTAGCCCCAGACAACCCCCTGACTACCCGGATTAGCCCCAGACAACCCCCGGACTACCCGGATTAGCCCCAGACAACCCCTGACTACCCGGATTAGCCCCAGACAACCCCCCAGACTACCCGGATTGGCCCCATACAACCCCCGGACTACCCGGATTAGCCCCAGACAACCCCCGGACTACCCGGATTAGCCCCAGACAACCCCCAGACTACCCGGATTAGCCCCAGACAACCCCCGGACTACCCGGATTAGCCCCAGACAACCCCCGGACTACCCGGATTAGCCCCAGACAACCCCCGGACTACCCGGATTAGCCCCAGACAACCCCCGGACTACCCGGATTAGCGCTGGATGAGACCCAGACAACCCCCGCATAATAACCTCAAATGCGGGACTCATCCTGGGGTAGTTTGTGAGTAATACGTGGTCATCCATAGTGATCCGTGGCGAACTGTGGTTAATCCGTGGTCATCTGTCATGTCCAGTTCTTAGCCGGGCAGTCAATCAGTGGTCCGTGGCTATGTCGGGGCTAGTCCGGGCAAGTCCGGGACTGGTCCGGGTTAAACCGTGGCTAAAACGTGGCTCATCCGGGATGAAAAAGCCCCGGACTGGTCCGGACATGGCACGGACTACTGCCGGTCCACCCCCGGACTACCCAGACCACCCCCGGATTACCCCCGGATCATCCCAGACGATGCCGGATCGAGCCGGTGTTGCGGATTCCGAGGGACACCAGTTTCACAGGGACACTTCCATTCAAATGCATTGTTAACGGCCGTGAGCAAATCTTCATACAGAAAAAGTCAAATATCTCCCAAATTACACCATCTAGAAATAAATCGCTTGGTACACATATAGAAAACATCTTTACCAAAAACATTATATTAAATTTATAAGGTTAGGGTTCTTGAATTATATTAATTTTGAATAAAACTAACGTTTTACACTGCGCGTACCGTCAAACTCAAGGCATTGTCAATGGCCGTGAGCAGTCTTCATACAGACAATACAGAAAAAGTGAAATATCTCTAAAATTACACCAGCTACAAACAAATCGCTTGGTACACATATAGAAAACATGTTTAGCAAAAACATTATATTAAATTTATAAGGTTAGTCACGATGCTGTTCGAGTTTGACGCGTGTGCAGGAGCGATGTGTCCCTGTGAAACTGGTGTCCCTCGGAATCCGCAACACCGGGATCGCAAAATGCCCCGGACCACCCCGGATGTTTTAAACATATAACATTGGATATACGTATGTCCGCCCGGATGTTTTAAACATTTTAAAACATCCAGGGCAGACCCCGGTCGAGGCCGGAGCAGCCACAGATCATGCTGGATCACACCGGACCACCAAGGACCAGCCACGGATGAGCCACGGATCACCCCGGATCGCCACGGACCACGCCGGATCACGGTCCAGAGCTCGTCCGGCCCCTGATCCGTGTAGGTGTGAGTGGGGCTTATGTAACGCTGAGTGCTAGGCTAAGCAGCGACAAATATCAATTTTGTAAATGAGTAGCTTAAATGATTGGTTTGATTCGGCCGGGATTGAATATTGCAGGGTCTTTACAGGGGGATGGGTTTAGTGTAGAAAGTTTTAAATGTTTGAAACTTAAGTGCAAAGACTTGTATACAATGATCGACCTGTCTGTGACGTGAACCGCCATAGTAATCAGGTCAGGGCAACATTTCAGTGACCAGGGAAGGTCGTAGGTTCGAATCTCGGCCGAGCGAGTCAAACCTTTGACCAGTCAAGTACATGTCACTACCTCGCCTGGCGATCAGCATTACTAGGATAGGGAAACTACCGGTTTAATCAGTATCAAGATAGTATGACTCATGCAGATTTTGTCATAAGTCGGCAGCCGTTCTGACGTGATCTACGATGTAACTAGGAGATAAAACACCAACAAGCAACGGGCAAACATGTGAGACTTTGGAACGGTAAAACCGTTGACCAACAACAAATTTTCTATTGGGCGATCTCCAAGCAGATATTGCTAGTCTTCCATTTGGGAAGTGTGTGTGTGCAGAGTGCTGTGAGAGTGCAGGCAGAGGAGGTGCCATCTTGGCATGAGGTTGTCATGGATGGGTGCTTCCAACTGCCCCCCCCCCCCCCCCCCCCCCCCCCCCCCCCAACTGCACCCCCTCCCACCCGGACATGCTGCCAGGCAGTGAAGGTTCAATATTGCATGATCGCCCCCTCGTGCCGTACCCCTATTTCACCCCCCATCCCCACCACCTCCTCCACCCCCCCCCCCACCACCTCTCCCACCACCACCACCACCACCATCACATACACATTGCGGTCCAAGGTTCGAGTCACTCTAGACGATGTTCCTGTCTCGCGGGTTGCGGGGGGGGGGGGAGTATCTTACTTATGGTGCTGTCACATTACGACGCATCGCGCAAACGTACGTCGACGTATGTGATTTTTTTGCCGCTTCGTTGGGATACATCATTATGCGTTACACGGGCATCAGGCGCGCGTTTGTATACATCAATGTACGTCGACATACGGCGGCGTCCGTCAGGGGTCGCCGAAGGTTTGTGCATGACGACGTTGTTCTAACGTATGTATAATGTATGGCCGACGCGTGGTTGGCATTTCTCCACCGTGTTTCGACATTTTTAACATTTAGGGTGCGCGTCTGGCGCTCACTTAGCATACATAATGTTCACCGGCGTTCTGCGAACGTGTTGTGAGCGTTTTGTGGGTGGATCAAGTGCCCCCTGCATATTAGCATGCATTACTCATGTGTTACGACAATGTCATGCATGCTGGGTGCACGCTGGGTACACACTGGCGCAATGCTGAAATGAGCAGGACTGTCGTTGGACATGCATCGCTCATGCGCTGGCACTATGCTCTCATACATTGTGCAACACGTTTGACGGTCACTAGCGGAACATTGGGAGCACATTATGCCAATGCTAGCTAAACACCGCGTGCACGAGAGGCACGGTAGCCACACGTATGGCCAAACCTTTTTTCTTGTATTTCTCATGCGTCGACATATGTTACCACAACGTCGGACGGATGCTAAGCTTACGTCCACTACGTTGCGCTGACATCCAACTTTTCCCCCAGTGCCAAAATGTTTGATGCATCTCGACGTAAAAAAGTGATTTTCTGTGTTGGCAGCATGCTGGCGAGATGCATCGTAATGTGACAGGGCCATAATATATTATATCTACTATATAATTATTTGTGTGCACATAAATAACTAAAATCCAGCATGTATAGTTCCGTAATCGTTGATTACCGATACGAATCTAAGAACCGAAATACGCCACTGACACACTCGATACTTATCATATATACATTTATGATATATGTATATTTATATATACTCGACGCGGTGGCCTAATTGGTAGATCGAAGGCTTCCCGTGCGGAAGGCCGGGAGTTTGAATCCCAGCTGAGTCAAACCAATGACTTATAAATTGATACTTGTCACTACCTAGCCTGGCGCTCGTGATTAGTAGGATATGGGCAAGGACTGGTTTGCACAGTATCAGGATAATCTGACTGGTGTGGGCTATTGAGTCATGATGCCAGCAGCCTGCTCTCCCAGTAGGGCAGCACTATAAAGTAGCCATGAGTGCGCACTGTCACAAGTCGGTACCCATTCGGATATGACCTTAGATTGAATGATTCTTGGTTTCTTTACGCTGTGTTGGCAGCATGGGCCATATTCACGGTGAGAATTGTTTGTATCTTATTCAACCGTCGCTTTTACACAGTGTAAAAGCAAACAATCAATTTTGTGTCACTAGACACTGTGAATTTAAAAAACTCAGAGTATATAATTTGTATCTATGGGAAATCAAATTGAGATAAAAGTCTAAAGCTGCATTTACACGGGCGAGTTAAAACGCCTTAGGTAGAACCAGTTGCCTAGATCGGTTTACATTTGCCTGTGTAAATGCCCCGCTGAGGCGTTTTAGGGCTGAAACTTTCACCTCAAACGTTTCACGTATACCACCTCGGGAGGTGGTTTATAGGAACCGTTTTAGATCAAACGTTTTGTAAATGATTGTGTAAACGGTAGCATTATACTTGAGGCATTTTACTGACATCACACGCATGCGCACATGACCGAATCGTTTGTTTTCTTCCGGTTACCCGCATTCGCGTAAGCAATCTGATCTTTTCGACCCCATTGTTTTGACCAAGAAACGGTGAAGTGCATGCGCAGATAGAAGACTTCCGCCTTGAAACGGTTTAAGGACTGCCCGTGTAGACGCGACACACTTTCAATCTCGGTCCGTGTAAACGCACCACTAAAACGCTTCAGGTAAAACGCTTTGCCTAGATCGTTTTAGTTTTTGCCGTGTAAACGCAGCTTAAGGTTGTTAATTGATCAAATGGGTTTAATAGGAACTCTATGACGTGGTACAGAGCAGCTGCCCTCGAAAAGGCTAAAATGTTTTCTTGTTATACTTTTGTGAAAAGGTCCTGCTTACTGTCTGCAGTGTAAAATTGTTGGTGCAGGGCCAAAAAATCAACACAAGTTAATCAAATGTGTTTCAGTGTCTTTGTTTGTTTGATTTTGTTTTACATCCTAGCAACATCTAAGGTCATATCAGGATGGGTAGCGACTTGTGACAGTGCGCACTCATGGCAATTTTACAGTGCTGCCCCACTGGAAGACCATGCCGCCAGCACCATGACCTGATATCCCACTCAGTCACATTATCCTGACACTGAGCCAACCAGTCCTTGCCCTATCCTAATAATGCCAAGCGCCTGGCTAGGAAGTGACAAGTATCAATTTTTACGTCGTTGGTTTGACTCGAACAGGGTTCAAACCTACGATCCCATGGTCTACCAACACGGGAGACAGATGCTCTAACTCATCCTGTCTGGTTGTTTGAGTGTCAGTGGGAAGGTCACTAGTTACATTCGAAGGTACAACGTAACTAGGTCATGACATTAGTCTATCATTGTCTAAGCGCAAACATGATCGAGACATACAAAATCATAACATATGCGCACAGTGCTGTGAGAGTGCAGGCAGAGGAGGTGCCATCTGGGCACGAGGTCATCATAGATGGGTGCTTCCAACTGCCCCCCCCCCTCCACAACCCCCAACTACACCCCCTCCCACCCGGACATGCTGCCAGGCAGCGAAGGTTTGATATTGCATGATCGCCCCCTGGTGCCTTAGGCTTAGCCCTATTCCACCGCTCACACCACCACCACCCCCACCACTCCCACCACCCCCACCACCCCCACCACCCCCACCACCCCCACCATCCCCACCACCCCCACCACCCCCACCACCCCCACCACCCCCACCACCCCCCACCATCCCCCACCATCCCCCACCACCCCCCACCACCCCCACCACCCCCACCACCCCCACCACCCCCACCACCCCCACCACCCCCACCACCACCCCCACCACCCCCCCCCACCCCCACCACCCCCACCACCCCCCCACCACCCCCACCACCCCCACCACCCACCACCCCACCACCCCCACCACCCCCACCACCCCCACCATCCCCACCACCCCCACCACCCCCCACCACCCCCACCACCCCCACCACACCCCCACCCCCACCACCCCCACCACCCGCACCACCCCCACCACCCACACCACCCCCACCACCCCCACCACCACCCCCACCACCCCCACCACCCCCGCCACCCCCACCACCCCCACCACCCCCACCACCCCCACCACCCCCACCACCCCCACCACCCCCACCACCCCACCACCCCCACCACCCCCACCACCCCCACCACCCCCACCACCCCCACCACCCCCACCACCCCCACCACCCCCACCACCCAGCTGAAGCTGACAATTCTTGTTGTGGGTGGCAGATTTGTTTGGGGGGAGGGGGTAGCAGATATATTCTTGGAACTAATGAGTGCTGAAGGCTCGAGGCATATAGAGGTGATCTGGAAGACATTTTTTTAATCTAGAGGCTCTGAAATACTATTTCCAGCCATTTCACGGAGGTTACATTCTGGGCTGTTCTTCTTTTGTGGATCCGGGGGGTGGGTGGGTGAATGGTCCCCTTCCACCACCTCCCCCTCCCGCTAGATAAAGGATTCACCTGGTACTCGCAGTACACGGGTGAATACCAGCCCTATATATAAACGGTTGAAAAAGCGGGGAAATGAAATGAGAGCCTAATTTCACAATCTAAGAAGCAACATTTATTCTTTGTATATGTCGTCATATTTCCCCGCTACCTTTGAGTTGAAAAATATAATAAAATATCTAGTTTAATCAGATTTAAAAGTGAAATCGACGGTGTTCTATGGCCGCCATCTTGTCTTTTTGCATTCTCTCCCGTTTCACCAACTCTGTGCCTATATAAGTATCCATTTGATACTGGATGCACATCACTTCCTGTTATCAATCATCAATAGTCGTCCTATCGAGGTTGGATGCATGTCTCACTTGTCCCGATGTTGTGCTTCTGATGACTGAATTCAAGCTGCCACGTGAAATTTGAACATGTGTCTTGGCTCCCTCCCTCGCTGCATTCACCTCCCTCCAACATGTACGTATGAACTCGCATGATGTGCAAAAATAGGTTCTTTGTCTATGTGCAACAAGTTTCTTATTTTAATTTTCTGAACTCTTGGTGATCTTCTTGTCCAGATTTTTCACCTGAGTTCCGTTCTATACTAAGCTATTTCGCCTATTCACACGTGTCGTCACCGTGTACTACAAGTACCAGGTGAATCTTTTGTCTACCCTCCCGCTAGCTACGACCCTGTAGAGGCATGTGACTTAGCAGCTTCACAAGGCATCTCCATAATACGACAGGACCAAAGACAGACTTAACGACATCAATACGAGCTATACAGAGAAGACCAGAATCCGCTGCAGGCAACTCTTCTTTACCGACATAGTTACCGATGTGCGGAACAGCCTCCTGAGTTATGACGTTGAGGCCAGGAGAATAAAGCTATTCGAGTAAAGGATTGACAGATTCCGGGGGGATCGAGATATCATATATAATTATGAAGTGGCTCTAACCTTATGTCACTCAGAAACGTCTAACGATGATATCGCTCCAGATTCATCAGACAACGATCAGGATAACGAAACTCTAATAACCATCATCCAGTAATGATCTAAATTACGCTAAGCTACATCTTTGACAATCTCATGTTTTGTTTGTTGTTTTACATCCTAGCAACATCTAAGGTCATATCAGGACGGGTACCGACTTGTGACAGTGTGCACTCATGGCGATTTTATAGTGCTGCCCCACTGGGAAATCAGGCCGCCAGCACCATGACCTGATATCCTACTCAGTCACATTATCCTGACACCGAGCTAACCAGCCCTTGCCCTATCCTAATAATGCCAAGCGCCAGGCTAGGAAGCGACAAGTATCAATTTTCAAGTCATTGGTTTGACTCGACCCGGAACCGAACTCGCGAACTCCCGATCTTCTGCACGCGAGGCCTGTGCTTTACCGATTCGGCCACCGCTCCCGGTGAGAATCGCATGATGACAATGGACTTGTGCAGTGTGCCCCTTCGTGTTCCACTACTTTGTGCGTTTGTTCGGTTTCTCTGGCTAAAGCTGCATAGTCCGATGAAATATGAAATTTTCAAAACCAAAACAATTATCTAGATTTGATTTTTACATATCTAACTTAGATACCGATGCACTTTTTGAACATTTGTTTCTGCATAGAAGGGAGTACTGAGTCAATTTAATAGAACCTGTTACTGTAGAGGTCGACTGTGTCAGAGTTTTAGCAAGCATGCCAAAACTAATTTTCCATGTTTGCACTCCTAATATCTATACAAAAAATTGCCATTTCAAATAAAAGTAACTTTGAACTAATGTAAAGTAGATCGATACTAGTGATCGATCTAATATATTTATCTCATAAAAATCACAGAAACTCAAAACCATCGGACTGTGCAACTTTAACTTAGGAATCTAAATCCATATTGCAGGTAACTGACACTGATCACCGCCGGACGCCCCCCCTGACCCCCCCCCCCTGACCCCCCCCCCCCCCCCCCCCCCCACCCGTCAATCAAAACGACAGGGTCACCGGCTACTTACGTAACTATCTCTGCCCGTCACGTGACCGCTTACACAATTCGGACCCATAACTAGCTGGTTGCCATAGCAACAGTGCAATGCGCGGCAACGTGTTTAACTCTAATCCTGTTACCAGGAACCGACTTGAAACGGATGATCATTGGATGTGCAGTGAGACCTTTATGTAAGGGACGCGGGGCCTGGTTTTGCTACTGTCCGTTGTCGAGCGGTGTCCGCTATAGAGGGAGTGCACGTGACGTCATCACTCAGCAGTCAGCGGTCAGCGGCAAGCCATCTTGGATTACAAGCACCCTCCCTAGCCATGTTATGAATGCATGCAGCTGCAGTAAAACTAGAGTTTTCTTGTGTTCTGGGAGGTTCTGGGAAGTTTACATCAACTATGTTTACTTACAACACTTTAGCAACAACTTCTGAGGCCAAACTGCTCAAAACAGTGACAAAAAAACCAACAAATCAGAAAATAAGCAGTTGCAAGCCTTCTGTATGTAATCCAATATGGCCACCGAAGGTTGTCTTGTGACGTCATTACACCCCCTGTATTCAGTGGATGGTGTGTGTTTGGTGGTGTGTGCGCTGGGGTATGTGATGGTGCGTGTGATGGCGCGTGTGATGGTGCGTGTGATGGCGCGTGTGATGGTGCGTGTAGAGGGGTGTGTAGGGGTGTGTGTGATGGTGTGTGTGGTGGTTGGTTGTTGGTTGGAGTTTTACATCCTGGCAACATCTAAGATCATATCAGGACGGGTACGGACTTGTGAAAGTGTGCACTCATGGTGACTTTATAGTGGTGCCCCACTGGGAAATCAGGCCACCAGCACCATGAGCTGATATCCCACTCAGTCACAGTATCCTGAAACTGAGCTAACCAGTCCTTGCCCTATCCTATTAATGCTGAGCGCCAGGCTAGGAAGCGACACGTATCAATTTTATAAGTCATTGTTTTGACTCGACTGGGAACCAAACTCCCGATCTCCCACACGCGAGGCCCGCGCTCTACCGATTCGGCCACCACGCCCGGTCTGTGTGTCTGTGTGTGTGTGTGATGGTGTGTGGGGTGATGTGGATGGTGGTGTGTGGCTGACGGTGTGGCTTGAGTGTGTGGTGGAGAGAGGGGAGGAGGGTAGATATATCCTCTCCAGTATTTGTCTGTGGCCAATGCATACCTTCTGATATACAGTGAATATGGCCTATGCTGCCGATACGGCGTAAAGCAACCACCATAATATAGATGCATGCAGAGTCCCAAAATGAGGCTCCGAGCCTGGCGCTCGGCATTAATAGCGAAGGACAGAAGGGCAAGGGACTGGTTAGCACAGTATCAGGATAATGAAACTGAGTGGGATATTAAGTCATGGTGCTGGCGGCCTGATTTCCCAGTGGGGCAGCACTATAAAGTCGCCATGAGTGCGCACTGTCACAAGTCGTTGCCCGTCCTGATATAAACCTTAGAAGTTACTAGGATGTAAAACAACAATAAATAATACACACCCGAGCGCATTAGGGTTTAAACCGGAAGTGCCACTGGACAGTTTTCGAGTAGGAGCGTCTGGCTGGGTCACGTGGGCGCGGATTAGTCTGACACTCGACTTACACGGCCATGTACCACCCCCACCCCCACCCCCACCCCCATCCCCACCCCCACCCCACCCCCACTCGACACAGCAGGTACAGGAGCACGTCAGGGATTTGTCGCCATGGCAACCACATGCCGTTAATCCCACGGTCAAGTACAGCAATGCCCTCCTCTCAGTGTCCTGTACGTATATTGTTGGTTGGTTGTTGGGGTTTTGCATCCTGGCAACATCCAATGTCATATCAGGATGGGTACCGACGACTTGTGACAGTGCGCACTCATGGCGACTTTATAGTGCTGCCCCACTGGGAAATCAGGCCTCCAGCACCATGACCCAATATCACACTCAGTCACATTATCCTGACACTGAGCTAACCAGTCCTAATCCTATTAATGCCGAGTGCCTAGCTAAGATAGTAAGAAATGAGAAGTATCAATTCTATAAGTCATTGGTTTGTCTCGACCGGGAACCAAACTCCCGACCTTCCGCACATGAGATCCGCACTTTATCAGTTTGGCCACCCCGCCCAGTTTGATCATATGGGGCATAATCGATTAATCAACTCGGGTCACCCGAATCACTTTTTGGCGCATGCGCACCGCCTACAGACTCGGGTCAAATAATCGAATATGCTTCTCCACACCCAGGGGTGGAAAAAATGGTGGATTAATCCAAAACCTTTTTATTTGTTTTAATAACCGATATAACTACAGCAAAATAGGATTTAAAATATTTTATGGTGCCATAGTTTAGTTATATTTCAATTTAATTAATTTGGGTTATAAGGACAAAAAAACATGCCTGACTGGTACTGATGGCTGTTATCCTGCAGGACGGTACCGTCGCAAATGTGATGTCATCGCTTCTAGCCAACCCCAGCCAAGAGGTGGGTTACTGGGGTCGGGTCGTTTTGCACACGGCACATGTATTTATCGACTCCACTCGCGGTGTTCTATTTGAAATTCCGACGACTCGGGTGATCCGAGTCGCCCGGGTCGTGTTAATCGATTACGACCATGAGTACAAGCATTTGACCCTTGGACAGCATGGGCTAAAGCTAGGTCAAGTATATTCTCCTAACGCATGAGAACTCTTTCGATGCTGCCATCTACCAGAAAACTTGTGCAATACCGCCGCCACAAATGCAATATCCGTGGCCTGCTGGCAAACCACTGAACTGTGTGTCACATTATTAGTTGCAGTCATTCTGTGTTTTACCTTTTTGACTGACCGATAACTTTGTGCCGATCCACTCAGTCAAACCTCAACAAAAGTTCTTTTGTGCTGTCTACAGCATCAGGGAGTATGTATGATACATTGATGATAGGCACAAGTAAACATGCTATTGACAACCCATGCATGTCGAAGTATCAGTGGAGTCCAATTCTAAAATAATATGGTTCTGATCGAAAGAGCTTCGTCTAATTAATGGTCTGTAGGAATGCAGCCTCTTATATCTTGCAGCCAGGGAGAAGTTCTTTGTTTGGACAGCCTGGCGTGCAGAAGAAAGTCTGCATGATGACACACTGAGACAACGTACCCATTTACTAAGTCATCTGTGAGAATACTTCAGTTAACCATGGAAATGCAACCCTCTTAATATGGATGTAGCACCCTAATCTGGGATATGTCTGCACAGGTTACAGTGTACTTACACTGATTACAGTGTGCACAGCTTATAGTGTGCTAACACTGCTTACAGCATGTACAGATTTATAAGTTACAGTGTGAACAGTTTACAGTGTGCTTACACTGATTACAGTGTGCACAGCTTACATTACAGTCCGCCCATCTTACAGTGTGCTAACACTGCTTAATATCGTTTACTGCTTACAGTGTGCACAGTTTACAGTGTGCTAACACTGCTTACATTGTGCACAGTTTACACGGTGCTCATACTGCTTACAGTGTGTACAATTTACAGTGTATACAGCTTACAGGGTGTATAGTGTACAGTGCACAGCTTACAGAGTGCCAACATTGTTTACAGTGGCATAGCTTACAGTGTGCTTATACTGCTTACGTTGTGCTTATCTTGGTTACAGTGTGTACAATTTATGTGTACAGCTTACAGTGTTAACAGTTTACAGTGCACAGCTTACAGCATGCCAACACTGCTTACAGTGTGCACAGCTTACAGTAGGATTATGCTGCTTACATTGTGCTTATACTGATTACAGTGTGTACAATTTATGTGCACAGCTTACAGTGTGCCAACACTGCTGACAGTGTGCACAGCTTACATTGTGCTTATGCTGATTACAGGGTATACAATTTACAGTATATATAGTTTACAGTACACAGCTTACAATGTGCCAACACTGCTTGCAGTGTGTACAATTTACAGTGTGTACAGCTTGCAGTGTGTACAACTTACAGTGTGCTTATTCTGCTTACAGTGTGTTCATACTGTGTTACAGCGTGCACAGTTTATAGTGTGTACACCTTACAGGGTGCACAGCTTAATGTGCGCTTATTATGCTTACAGTGTGTACAGCTTACAGTTTGCTAACACTGCTTACAGCATCCACATTTTACAGTGTGTACAGCTTACAGTGTGCTAACACTGCTTACAACATGCACATATTACAGTGTGTACAGCTTACTGTGTGGTAACACAGCTTACAGTGTGTACAGCTCACAGTGTGTACAGCTGTACAGTGTCTACACTGTGCTAACACAGCTTACACTGTGTTCAGCTTACAGTGTATACAGCTTACAGTGTGCTAACACAGCTTACAGTGCGATTACACAGCTTACAGTGCGTACAGCTTACAGTATGCTAACACAACTTACAGTGTGTACATCTTACAGTGTGCTAACACAGATTACAGTGTTTATAGCTTACAGTGTTACAGCTTACAGTGTCCTTACACAGCTTACAGTGTGTACAGCTCACAGTGTGTACAACTTACAGTGTGTGTAGATCACAGTGTGTTCAGCTTACAGTGTGCTAACACAGCTTACAGTGTGTTCAGCTTAAAGTGTGTACAGCTCACAGAGTGTACAACTTACAGTGTGATAACACTGCTTACACTTACAGTGTGTACAGCTCACAGTGTGTACAACTTACAGTGTGTGCAGCTTACAGTGTGTACAGCTTACAGTGTGTACAGCTCACAGTGGGTACAGCTCACAGTTTGTACAGCTTACAGTGTGTACAGCTTACAGTGTGTACAGCTCACAGTGGGTACAGCTCACAGTGTGTACAGCTTACAGTGTGCCCAGCTTACAGTGTGCTAACATTGCTTACACTCACAGTGTGTACATCTCACAGTGTGTACAGCTTACAGTGTGTACAGCTTACAGTGTGTACATCCCACAGTGTGTACAACGTACAGTGTGTACAGCTTACACTGTACAGCTCACAGTGTGTACAGCCTACAGTGTGCACAGCTTACAGTGTATTTATACAGCTTACAGGGTGTTTATACTGCTTACAGTGTGCTAACACAGCTTACAGTGTGTACCGCTTACAGTGTGTACATCTCACAGTGTTACAGCTTACAGCGTGCACAGCTTAAAGTGTGTACAGCTTACAGCATGCACAGCTTACAGTGTGTACAGCTTACAGTGTGTACATCTTACAGTGTGTACAGCTTACAGTGTGCCTATACTGCTTACAGTGTGCTTATACTGCTTACACTGTGCTTATGCTGCTTACAATGTGTACAGCGTACAATGTGTACAGTTTACAGTGTGTGCTGCTTACAGTGTACTTATACAGCTTACAGTGTGTTTATACTGCTTACAGTGTGCTTATACTGCTTATAGCGAGCACAGCTGCGCTTACCTCTAACGGTCTATAATTGTACAAATCCTGAAACCAAAGGGTCTCCTGATACCCACCCACCATCCACCATCCACCCACACCCCACGTGACGTAGCCACGTGGCCAGCCGGCTGTTGGGTCCACCTGGCGGGAGACGCCCGCACTAGGAGGCGGGGCGGCAGGCCGGGGCTCTCATCTAGCCTCCTTCTGAGCTGCAGTCAATACCATCGGGTCGCACTAATTCTGTCTCAATCCACCAGGCGGCGCACGGGGCTCACCGGGAGCCGGACCGCCCAGAGAGTAGCCAGGGGGCGCCACTAGACGGGGGGATGGTAGGGGAGGTAGGGGAGGGGGAGGCAGAGGGGAGGAGGAGGGGGGCGGAGGGGAGGTGAGGGGAGGGTGTGAAGGGGGAGGGGAGAGGGAGGGTGTGCAGGGGGTGGGTTTAGGGGGAGTGTAGGAGTGGAGATAGGGAGGAGAGGGGAGGGTGAGGAGAGGGAGAGGGGAGGGGGAGGGATGGGAGAGGGGGAGTGGGAGGGGAAGGGGAGGGGAGGGAGAGGGGAGTGGGAGGGAGAGGGGGATGGGGCGGGGGATGGGGAGGAGATTAGTGTGTGGTGGGATGGTGGGGTATATGGGGGTGGGCGGGGGGTTGGGGAGGAGATTAGTGTGTGGTGGGATGGGTGGGGTATATGGGGATGGGTGGGGTATATGGGGGTGGGTGGGGGGTTGGGGGTGTCAAGGTATGTTGTGGTGTGTGTGACACTCTCTCTGTGAGTGTGCGTGTGTGTGTTTGTTTATTGGACTTGTATGTCCTGGCAATATCTAAGGTCATATGAGGACTGCTACCGACTGGTGACAGTGCCTGCTCATGGTGGCTTTATAGTGCTGCCCTACTGGGAGACCAGGCCACTTGTAGCATAACCCGATATCCCACACAGTCACATTATCCTGACACTGAGCTAACCAGCCGTTGCCCTATTCTAGTAATGCCGAACGCCAGTCTATGTTGTTGTTGTTTTATTGTTTTTTTTTATTGAGGCTGTATTTATACTGTCCATAGCATATACGCCCGGGTACCCAAGCTTGTTTTCAATGCTGGCCAGTTGTACTGTTGGTGTTATCTTACCACACAGTAGCTGCTGATAAGGTATTTGATTGCGTGCATTTAAGTAGCAGATAGATAATTGGTTGGTATGGTTAGTAGCCTATGTTAGTTTTAGTTTTATTTTCTTGGCATGTAGTGACAAGCAATCACTTGTGTTGGTCATTGATTTGACTCGAATGTGAATCCAACTCCCAACCTTCCGCACGGGAAGCCTGCGCTCTACCAATTCGGCCAGCACGTGTAGTGAGTGTGTGTGAGGGGGAATGGTTCGGGGTATGTGATGAGGTGTGTGGGGGTGTGGGGGTGTGGGGGTGTGGGGGGTGTATCGGGGTGGACGGGGGAGGGGGGAGGTTGACCCACACCGACTCTGGAGGGACTGAAGTTTGGATCCCGGTCGAGTCAAACCAATGACTTATAAAATAGGTACCTGTTGCTGCTCGGCACTTGCCACTATGAGATCAGGACAGGGACTGGGCGCACAGTGTCAGGATAATGTGACTGTGTGGGACATCAGGTCATGGTGTCGGTGGCCTGATTTCCCAGTGGGGCAGCACTATAAAGTTGTCATGAGTGTGTGCTGTCACAAGTCGGTGCATGTCCTGGTATGGCCTAGGGTCTTACTGGGGCGTAAAACTACACCAACCACCCAGCCTCCCCCGGCCCTTTCAGAGGACTGCGGTTGGGCTCCGTAGGCTGCCTTTTTCCTTCCTCCCCCCATCCCCCCTACCCCCCAATTACTCTGATCACTACCCATCGGAAGCCAACTCCAGACCACATGGGACTGCTTTCAGTGGTGTCCATTCAGGGCTGCAGATTTGCAGCCTTCAGCACACCAATGCGACTGAAAACTCCCCCAAAACACACTGACTCAGTGTTCACTAAAGTAGTCTCGGCAGGTACTTACGATACCTCTGCGTGTGAGTATGTCACGTGGTGTGAGAGTGGAGGGGGAGGGGCTGAGTGCGGGGTTGTGGGAGGGGGGGGGGGTGCTTGTGTGAGTCAGCGTGGGTGTGTAGTTGGGTTTTGTTCGTTATTTGTTGTTTTACATCTAATATCATATCAGGATGGCTACCGACTTGTGACAGTGCGCGCTCATGGCGATTTTATAGTGCTACCCCAATCGGAAATCAGGCCGATGGCACCATGACCTGATATCCCACTCAGTCACATTATCCTGACAGCGAGCTAACCAGTCCTTGCCATATCCTATTAATGCAAAGGACCAGGCTATGAAGCGAAAAGTATCAATTTCAAAGTCATTGATTTGACTCGACCAGGAACCGAACTCCCGACCTTCCGCACGCGAGGCCCGCGCTCTGCCGATTCGGCCACCGCGCCCGGTATGTGGTTGAGTGTGTGGGTGAATGAGGGATGTAAGCGTGTGTAGAGTGGGGGTAAGTGGGTGTGTGAGGGTGTGTGTGTGAGGGTGGGTATAGGGTTGTGGGTGAAGATGTGGGTGAGGGTGTGTGTGGGTGTGGTTGAGTGTGTGGGTGAATGAGGGATGTAAGCGTGTGTAGGGTGGGGGTAAGTGGATGGGTGTGAATGGGTGTGTGAGGGTGTGTGTGCGGATGTGTTTGTGAGGGTGGGCATAGGGTGTGTGTGAGGGTGTGTGAGGGTGTGTGTGAGGATTTGTGTGAGTGTGTGTGTGAGTGTGTGTGAGGGTGTGTTTGACTGTGTAAGGGTGTGGGCATGGATGTATGTGTGGGGGGGGTGCATGTGAGGGTGTGTATGTGCGTGTGTGTGAGTGTGTGCATGTGAGGGTGTGTATGTGCATGTGAGGGGTGCATGTGAGGGTGTGCATGTGCGTGTGTGTGGGGTGTGTGCATGTGAGGGTGTGTATGTGCGTGTGTGGGGGGTGTGCATGTGAGGGTGTGTGTTGGGGGGTGCCTGTGAGGGTGTGTATGTGTGTGTGGGTGTGAGTGCATGTGAGGGTGTGTGTGCATGTGTGGGGGTGTGTGCATGTGAGGATGTGTATGTGCGTGTGTGAGGGTGTCCATGTGAGGGTGTGTATGTGCGTGTGTGATGGTGTGTGAGGGTGTGTATGGGTGTGTGTTTGAGGATGTGCGTGTGAGGGTGTGTGGGAGTGGGATTATGAGGGTGTGTATGTGCGTGTGTGATGGTGTGTGAGGGTGTGTATGGGTGTGTTTGAGGGTGTGTGTGTGAGGGTGTGTGGGAGTGTGAGTATGAGGGTGTGTGTGAGTGTGTGTGAAGGTGTGTGTGAGGGTGTGCGTGTGAGGGTGTGTGGGAGTGTGAGTATGAGGGTGTGTGTGAGTGTGTGTGAAGGTGTGTGTGAGGGTGTGCGTGTGAGGGTGTGTGGGAGTGTGAGTATGAGGGTGTGTGTGAGTGTGTGTGAGGTGTATGGGTGTGTGAGGGTGTAAGTGAGGGTGTGTATGGGTGTGTGTTGGGGGGGGGCATGTGAGGGTGTGTATGTGTGTGTGGGTGTGAGTGCATGGGAGGGTGTGTGCATGTGTGGGGGTGTGTGCATGTGAGAATGTGTGTGTGCGTGTGTGTGGGTGTCCATGTGAGGGTGTGTATGTTCGTGTGTGATGGTGTGTGTGAGGGTGTGTATGGGTGTGTGGGAGTGTGAGTATGAGGGTGTGTGTGAGTGTGTGTGAGGGTGTGTGTGTTAGGGTGTAAGTGAGGGTGTGCATGTGCGTGTGTGATGGTGGGTGTGAGGGTGTGTATGGGTGTGTGTTTGAGGGTGTGCATGTGAGGGTGTGTGGGAGTGTGAGTTTGAGGGTGTGTGTGAGTGTGTGTGAGGGTGTGTGTGAGGGTGTGCGTGTGAGGGTGTGTGGGAGTGTGAGTATGAGGGTGTGTGTGAGTGTGTGTGAGGGTGTGTGTGTGATGGTGGGTGTGAGGGTGTGTATGGGTGTGTGTTTGAGGGTGTGCGTGTGAGGGTGTGTGGGAGTGTGAGTTTGAGGGTGTGTGTGAGTGTGTGTGAGGGTGTGTGTGTGATGGTGGGTGTGAGGGTGTGTATGGGTGTGTGTGGGAGTGTGAGTATGAGGGTGTGTGTGAGTGTGTGTGAGGGTGTGTGTGTGAGGGTGTAAGTGAGGGTGTGTGAATGATTGGTGGTTGCTTTACGCTGTGTCGGCAGCAAGAGCCATATTAACGGCGAAGGGTGTGTGTGAGGGTGTGTGAGGGTGTATGTGTGAGGGTGTGTGTTAGGGTGTATGTTTGAGGGTGTCTGAGGGTGTATGTAAGGGTGTGTAAGGGTGTGTCTGAGGGTGTGTGTGAGGGTGTATGTAAGGGTGTGAAAGGGTGTGTCTGAGGGTGTGTGAGTGAGGGTGTGTGTGTGAGAGTTTTTGTGAGGATTTATGTGAGGGTGTGTATGTGCGTGTGTATAGGGGCGTAGCTGTGTTGGTGGCACCTGGCGACAGGCCGCTCTGTGTGTGTGGGGGGGGGGGGTGTCACGTGACTGTGACGTCACCACATGCAGGCTGGTTGGACGGGAGGGGTACTTTACTACCTTAATGTGTCCAGACAGAAGTCGCAGTCGTTGAATCTTAGAACGGGTCAGTCAGACCGCCCCCTCAACCCTCAACCCCTCCCCACACGCACCCCCACCACCTCGCTCCACCCCCTCCCCCTCACCCCAACCCTGGTTGTTGGCGTCAGAAGCAGTTCTGGTCGGGTGGGAGGCTGTGCGTGTATGAGGGAATGTGTACTGTTATATCTATATAGATAGATATATACACTAAAACCTCTCTAACCGACCACCTGCACACATCGACAACTTCCCTATATCGATCGCTTTACTTGGGTCCCACCAATACCATTGTAACCAAATTGTAAAAACCAGTGTCCATCCTGAGCATATGTGATGCATAAGCATTATGCGAGTATAAAGGCGCGGAAAGAAAATTATTATTATTATTATTACTATTCTATTCACCACTATTCGTTGTATCATTTGGTGCAGAGTACACCCCCCCCCTCCTCCTCCATGTGACCACTGGCGCCACCGCCGCCATCTTGCCTAACCACGGACGCTGAATACTGTCATTCGCGCCCAGGAATTTTTTCAATACGAAGAATTCAGGTGCAAAACTCTGTAAACGCCAATCCCAAAAATATCATTAAAATAACACATTTTTACCTCAATTAGGTAATTTTAATTCTTACTGCTTCCACTTTTCTTATGACGAACTAATGAAATAGGAATGCAAAAAAAATTAATTGTTTGAGGGTTTTATTCCAATGTTTATCTCTATTTTTGGATTGGGTTTTAAAGGGTTTTGGGCCTGACCTCTCATGTAAAATAATAATATATATATACATATATATATATAAACATATACATATATATATACATATATATATATACATATATATATATATGTAGTAGGCTGTCTCATGAGCCGCACTACCACACAGTGGAGGTCTCGACTATGCTGATCCCTGTTATTAAGAAGTAACAACAGGTTGCAGCGCGCTAACACTACAGCAACAGTCCCGAGGATGGACTGTTCCGCCAATGGCGAGCAGCCAACCCCCGAGGAACGTTACATGCCACGCGGCTGGGCAGTGACAGGTCACTTCCTTTCTGACCTTGGCGTAATAAACCAGGGTGCAACCTGGGGTTTGAAGCCACTTCTGTCTTGCTTATTATTCCTCAAGTGGAGTAGGACGTGACGTAGCTTAGGTGGTAGAGTGTCCACCTGTGAAGGTGTAGGTCATCCTATCGATCCTGCTCGGTGGACCCATTTGCAGTTTGGGTTATTTTTCATCCCAACCAGTGGTCCACGACTGGTTCATCAAAGTCTGTGGCATGCGTTGTCCTATCAGAGGGAAAGTGGATATAAAAGACCCATTTCTGCTTATTGGAATGAGGAGCCTACGTGGCAGCAGTGGGTTTCCTCCAAAGAAATATATCAGAATGACCATATGTTTGACGTCCAATAACCGATGATAAAAATCGATGTGCTCTAGAGGCGTTTACTAAATAAAACAAGGTTTTGTCTGTCTGTGAGTGTGAGTGTGTGTTTGTTTATTGGAGTTGTACGTCCTGATATCTAAGGTTATATCATGATGGACACCAACTTCTCTCGTGGTTGTTTTAATTTAGCTGCCTGACAAGTGCCGCATTGCAAGATTATAATCTTCACCTGTGATATTTCCTGTCTCAGATCCTCGTCATTGACGAACATCACATGCAAAGTGGTATTTGGGGTTGATATTTCCCTGAAGATAATATTGTCGTGGGGGTGATGAAAATGGGAAATATTGCGCCTAGAGTGGGACTCGAACCCACATCTCTTTGCATTCCGGGCCAGTGTGCTAACCATTACACCACCTAGGCTCCCTGATATCAACACACTCCCCACGCCTACCTGTCTATGTGGTTACTTGCCTGAGAGGTCAGTGCAGACCACTACACTCGTCCCCCTGGAATTGTAAGTCTTGTAATGCTTACAATTACATACATACAGGCAATGCCCTAACCTCATACATACACAGGGTAGGTTCAACAACCATACAGTGCAAAGCTTGTACAGTATCCTGATCACGGCAACCAGTGTCGTGGGGGTGATGAAAATGGGAAATATTGCGCCTAGAGTGGGACTCGAACCCACATCTCTTTGCATTCCAGGCCAGTGTGCTAACCATTACACCACCTAGGCTCCCTGATATCAACACACTCCCCACGCCTACCTGTCTATGTGGTTACTTGCCTGAGAGGTCAGTGCAGACCACTACACTATCTATATAAGAAGAGTTCAGGCACAAAACTCCTTAAACGACAATCCAAAAATGTCATTAAAATAACAGATTTCTACCTCAAGGTAATTTTAATTCTCACTGATTCCACTTTTCTTATGATGAACTGATTATGGAGCGATGCATACAAAAATAGGAATTTAAACAAACTAATTGTTTGATGGTTTTATTCCAGTGTTTATCTCTATTTTTGGATTGGTTGTATTAGGGTTTTGTGCCTGAACTCTTCATGTATAAATATGTAGTAGTCTGCACTGACCTCTCAGGCAAGTAACCACATAGACAGGTAGGGGTGGGTAGTGTGGTGCTATCAGGAAGCCTAGATGGTGTAATGGTTAGCACACCTTATTTGTACAAATAAGGCTAGGAAAACCCCCACTAAGCTGCACTGCAAAGGGGCAGGTGATATGTCATGGCTCACCAGCGGGACGCCCAAGGTAAGGTAACCATGCCAAAGGTAACCATGCCAAAAGTAGCCAGATAGCACACCACACAGCCACGTACAATCCTATGATACATAAATAGGAGTAGGCTAGTCTAGTAGTAAGAGTAGACAAAATAAAACACATATATGCCAAGAAAATCCAAAAGAATTAACATAGACTACTAACCAGACCAACCAACTATCTATCTGCTACTGAAATACAGGCAATCAAAAACCTTATCAACAGCTACTGTGTGATGAGATAACACCAACCCTACAACTGGCCAGCATTGAAAACAAGCCTGAATACCCAGGCTTATATGCTATGGACAGTATAAATACAGCCTCAATAAAAGAAAAAAAATTAAAAAAACTTTCCTGGAATGCAAAGAGATGTGGGTTCGAGTCCAGCTCTGGGCACAATATTTCCCATTTTCATCACCCCCATGCCACTGTAAAAATGTGACCATGATCCTGTACAAGCTATGCAATGTACAGTTGTTGAACCTGGCCTGTGTATGTATATCTAACTGCATTGCCTGTATGTATGTAATTGTAAGCATTAAAAGACTTACAATTCCAGGGGGAGAAGTGTAAGTCACCACATATACAGGTAGGCTTGGGTAGTGTGGTGATACCAGGGAGCCTAGATGGTGTAATGGTTAACAAACTGGCCTAGAATGCAAAGAAATGTGGGTTTGAGTCCCACTCTAGGCACAATAATTCCCGTGTTCATCACCCCCATGATACTGGTTGCCGTGACCATGATCCTGTACAAGCTATGCACTGTATGGTTGATGAACCTACCCTGTGTATGTATATCTAAGTGCATTGACTATATGTACGCAACTGTAAGCATTAAAAGACTTACAATTGCAGGGGGACGAGTGTAGTGGTCTGCACTCACATCTCAGGCAAGTAACCACATAGACAGGTAGGCTTGGGTAGTGTGGTGATACCAGGGAGCCTAGATGGTGTAATGGTTAGCACACTGGCCTAGAATGCAAAGAAAAGTGGGTTCGAGTCCCACTCGAGGCACAATATTTCCCATTTTCATCACCCCCATGACATGTATGTAGATAGCAATGGTTATACGATTAAAAAAATGTGGGAAGGCAAAAGGTTTTTATATTGACCTCTTTCTTATTCTAGTGGAGGCCAGACTGTGCTCCCATGCGATAGTGGCGGCGCCGTGTCAGAATTATGAACTAATCTACGCGCATATTGCTATGTTGTTCGTTGGGTTTACGTCCTAGCAACATCTAAGGTCATATCCGGATAGGCACTAACTTGTGACAGAGCACAATCATGGCAACTTAATCGTGATGCCCCACAGGGAGACGAGAATGCCTGCACCATTACCCGATATCCCACTCAGTCACATTATCCTGACACTAACTGAACCAGCCCTTTGCCCTGTCCTATTAGTGCTGAACGCCAGGCTAGGAAGTGACAAGTATCAATTTTATAAGTCCTTGGTTTATCTTGACTGGGATTTGGGAAGTCGTTCCGATTCCATCTGCAACTCGTGATTACATATTTTAGGAAAGCTGGTAAAAATGAATTTTCAAATTTTAACTTGAAATGTTGTTTACTGTTGATTTTATCTAACATACACCACTTGTAATTTTATCACAGCTGAATGCTCTTTTGGCATATATTTCGGGGCTCTATTTTACCTGTTTAAAATATAATTTTTAATCAGATATGCTTAACTACTGTATAACCCCAAATGTCCAATGTTTACGTTTTGTGCCGGGGGGGGGGCTCATTAAACAAACAAAATAAAACAAAATAACTGGGATTCGAACTCTTGGACTTCAAAATGGGAGCCTGCGCTCTACCGATTCGGCTACCGCGTCCAGTGAGGCACACATCGATAATATACACCCCATGTTGTACTATTGTATGTATGGTACCTTGTTTTATATTCACGTAATGCACAATGTTGTTGATATATAAAGCCTGGTACAGACCTCCCGTATAAAACCTAAAAACGCCCCTTTTGCGACTTCAGTTCGGATTTTAGTCGGTTCCAGTCTTTAGGTGTGTGACCCCCTAACACACCTGAGGCTTCCGATTCGCATATAAAACTTAGGTTTAGGGCTTACAACTGGAATCTTATAAGATTCGGAAAATGAATCGGGCCGTTCGAGAAACGGTATATGTGAGCGGTCAGTCGTATCTTATGTGTGATACCAGCCGTCCGTTTGCCATCCAAGTCTTCCATTCTCTTACCCCTCTTCCATTCCCCACATATCCCACTCTTCCATTCCCCCCATTCCCCCCTCTTCCATTCCCCCTCTTCCATTCCCCCCTTCTATTCACCCTCTTCCATTCTCCCCTCTTCCATTCGCCCCTCTTGCAGTCCCCCTCTTCCATTCCCCCTCTTCCATTCGCCCCTCTTCCATTCGCCCCTCTTCCATTCCCCCCTCTTCCGATCCCCCTCTTCCATTCCCCCCTCTTCCATTCCCCCTCTTTCGTTCCCCCCTCTTCCATTCGCCCCTCTTCCGTTCCCCTCTCTTCCATTCCCCCCTCTTCCGTTCCCCCCTCTTACATTCCCCCTCTTCCTTTCCCCTCTCTTCCGTTCCCCCCCTCTTCCGTTCCCCCCTCTTCCGTTCCCCCCTCTTCCGTTCCTCCCTCTTCCGTCCCCCCTCTTCCGGTATATCACTATATTTGAGGGCCCCAGTCTTTAGCGGTCGGGATTATATGTATTGTCCCCCATTTTCAGTTTTAGTCGGGAATCGGGTCTGGTCGGGTCTGGTCGCGTGAATCGTATACGGGAGGTGTTTTCCAGGCGTAAGTTTCCGGTCCGACTGCGATGATGAGGCGTGTGCAGTGGAGCCTGACCGCCAAATGTGGCACTACTCGCGGCCAAACCGGGCCTTGTCACGGGCAGTTTAACATCCAGGGTGGTACAACCATCAGCAGCACAAGAAATAGAAATACCAGATGGGTTGGCCGAATGAGTTGAGCGTCCGTCTCCTGTTTTGGGAGATCGGAGGATCCGAACCCATGGGTTTGGGGGTTCGGACCCTGGTCGAGTCAAACCAATGACTTAAAAATGTATACTTGTCGCTTCCTAGCCAGGAGATTGCCATTATTAGGAGAGGGCAAGGACTGGCTGTCTCAGTGCCAGGATAATGTGACTGAGTGGTATATCAGGTCATGATGCTGGTGCCCTAGTCTCCCAGTGGGGCAGCACTATAACGTCGCCACGAGTGAGCACTGCCACAAGTCGGTACCCGTCCTGATATGACCTTAGATGTTGCTAGGATGTAAAACAACAACAAACAAATGAACAGACATAGAAGTAGTATTATTGGACGCTTCTTTAGATACAACACTACGATACTGAGTAGATGGTTGAGTAGCCACTCTGGCTGGCACCTCTAAAGGCCCTACCATTTAATTACATAACGAAAAATCATAGCAGACTAGAGATGGATTAGCTAACATGGTTGTGTCAGCACCCCCTAGGGGCATACATTGCTTAAGCCCTGGTCACATAGCCATTAGTGGACATAGTTGAACGTAGGTGAACGTAGTGGAGGCTAACGTGGGTCAAACGTGGTGTAAGTTTGTTAGACTACATTGAAATACGTTAAGGTACGACACCTTTTGCCACCGAATGATACGGATAAATACATTATGGTACGGATGCTGGGACGTTCATCTATGTTCAACTATGTTCAACTACTTTCAACTACATTAGCCTCCACTACGTTCAACTACATTCAACTACATCCACTAATGGATGTGATGTGGAACGGCCATGGTTTTGTGTGGGTCAAAGTACGCTAGAGTATGCTAGAGTATGCTAGAGTACTCTGTGGCAGAGTGGTTAGACTGTCTGACTTTTTTCTAGGTCAGACTCCTAATCTGAAGGTTGTGGTTCGATTCCCTGTGCCCCCCACCTCTGCCAATTTGGTAACCCTGATAACCCTGGGAGGTTAAAAATCCCTTGGGTTCGTAAAAGTGTAGACTCAGGCTTTCTATCGACAAACTGTCTAATGGTGAAAACAAGTCTATTCAGATTTATCCATGATAGGCAGTATAAATCTTCAAGAAAAACAAAAAAAACACTAGAGTATCCTACAGTACATTAAGAGGTATGTTCTACTATGTTCAAAATTCAGCCTCTAAAGTACCGCTCTTTTGAACATGTCCAAAAATTAAATCGGAGATCACGGCTCACCCACGTTATTACCAAGTTAACATCAAGGACAAGTATGGATGCCGGTACGTTCAACTACATTCAACTACGTTCAACTACTTTCAACTACGTTAGTCTCCACTACGTTCACCTATGTCCAGTAACGGCTATGTGACCAGGGCTTTAGTAGGCCAGGTCTCTCGCAGGGGACCAAACCTTAAGAACAGCAGTGTACGCAGGAAGGAGCACAGGTAGGAGCGGAAGCCCTCTGCACCAGAAACACTCCAACGGAAATAACATAAGCATAACAGGTTTACACAGCACAACATTCCGGATTTATGTTGGCTACTTGAGTTGGCGCTAAGTCCTGTATTATCGCCCCGAGGCCAGCCGCGCGTGTCCAGCATGTTGCGGCTGGGTGAGCCTAATTCACTGAACCGAGACCGTGTACGGTCCGAACCCTAACCCTAACTAACCCTGACGCAGATGGGCGTCAGCGAGCAGAAGCAGCGGAGCGTGACGGCGTAGGAGAAGGGCGGACGGAGGACGCAAGGGGACGGACTGACGGACCGACCGGCTGGGCGGGAGGGCCGATATTCGGGGAGACTAGAAGCTTCATTTTGGTCTCAGTGGATTCGAGCGTCCCTCAGTGTGGACTGATCACCTCCGGGGGCTTGAGACGGAGAGACGGAGAGACGGAGAGATGGACTGACGGACGGACGGCGGGCAGGAGGAGACGAACGGACAGTACCTGGAGACCCTGGAGTAAGCGCGGAATGCCTGGTAAGGGGGGGGGGGGGGAGGGTTCTTGGGTGCGCCACATTCCGGGACGGTCACGTGGTCAGGGGGGGTGGGGGATCCCGGGGGGGCGGGGTGTATGTGCGGCGGGGGGTGTGTGTGAGGAAGGTACACCTGTTGCTATTCTAGGAGGGGTTGTGTCTGTAGTTTGTGTGTGGTGTGGGAGGGTTTTGTCTGTAGTTTGTGTGTGGTGTAGGAGGGTTGTGTCTGTAGATTGTGTGTGGTGTGGGAGGGTTGTGTCTGTAGGTTGTGTGTGATGTTGGAGGGTTGTGTATGTAGTTTGTGTTTGGTGTGGGAGGGTTTTGTCTGTAGTTTGTGTGTAGTGTGGGAGGGTTGTGTCTGTAGTTTGTGTGTGGTGTGGGAGGGTTTTGTCTGTAGTTTGTGTGTGGTGTGGGAGGGTTTTGTCTGTAGTTTGTGTGTGGTGTGGGAGGGTTTTGTCTGTAGTTTGTGTGTGGTGTGGGAGGGTTGTGTCTGTAGTGTGTGGTGTGGCAGCATTGTGTTTGTAGTGTGTGGTGTGGAAGGGCTGTGTCTTTAGTTTCTGTGTGATGTGAGAGGGTTATGTCTAGTTTGTGGTGTTGGAGGGTTGTGTATGTGTTTTGTGTGTGGTGTGGAAGGGTTGTCTGTAGTTTGTGGTGTGGAAGCGATGTGTCTGTAGTTTGTGTGTGGTGTCGGAGGGTTGTGTCTGTAGTTTGTGTGTGGTGTAGGAGGGTTGTGTCTGTAGGTTGTGTGTGGTGTGGCAGGGTTGTGGCTGTAGTTTGTGGTGTGGGAGGGTTGTGTCTGTAGTGTTGTGTGGTGTGGCAGGGTTGTGTCTGTAGTGTGTGGTGTGGGAGGGTTGTGTCTGTAGTTTGTGTGTGGTGTGGGAGGGTTGTGTCTGTAGGTTGTGGGTGGTGTGGAAGGGTTGTGTATGTAGCCATGACAATCTTAAATGGTCAGAGGTGTGTCAAAGGACAGCAACAATTATCTCAAGTTGAAGTGTTGAAATTTGTGTCAAAAGGAAAGTAAAATTTAACTTGCCAAGAAGCGTAGCTAATATTCTGGGAGGCAATGCAGTCCAGTTGTTGTCAGCAATTCTAAAATGTGTTTGTGTTTTAAGTAGGTAAAGTGTCTGTGCGTGTCATTGACATTGACATTAGGACATTATCGGTGCAAGCGCTTGAAATCTACACAGTGGTGTCCGCATGATGGTACAGACTAGTCACGAGGTACAGACTATAGAGTCACGTGGTACATACTAGAGTCACGTGGTACAGGCTAGACTCACGTGGTACTCACTAAAGTCACGTGCTACACACTAAAGTCACGTGGTACGCACTAAAGGCACGTGTTACAGAATAGAGTCACCTGCTACAAACTGGAGTCAGGTGTTGCAGAGTAGAGTCACGTGGTACACACTAATGTCACGTGTTGCAGACTATTGTCACGTGGTAATACTAAAGTCACGTGTTACAGACTAGAGTCACATGGTACGCACTAAGGTCATGTGCTACAGACTAGAGTCACATGGTGCACACTGAAGTCACCTGTTACAGAGAAGAGTCACGTGGTACACACTAAAGTCACATGTTGCAGACTAGAGTCACATGCTACAGACTGAAGTCACGTGTTACAGAGAAGAGTCACGTGGTACACACTAAAGTCACATGTTGCAGACTAGAGTCACGTGCTACAGACTGAAGTCACGTATTGCAAACTGGCCAACTTTATTCAGTTCAAACTGCATACTCTGAAGAAAGCAGCGAATTTTGAAAAAACCAAAACACTGACCTAGATTTGACTCTACATTTCTACTTATTAAAGTTGCATAGTGCGATAAAAACATCAAATTTTCGGAAGTGAACCACTTATCTAGATTTGAACCTACATATCCAACTTGTACACTGGTGCATTGATTAAGTATTTGTTGCTACATAGAAGGGCATATTAAGTCAATTTAATATAACCTGTTACTGGTGAATCCTATGACGTCAGAGTTTTGGCAAGCACGCCGAAATTAATTTGGCACGTTTGCACTCCAAATACCTCCCAAGTTAGCGATTTTAAAGCAAAGTTACTTCAAACTAAAGTAAGGTAGATTATAACGATCAACCTAATATATTTATCTCAGAAAATGACACAAATTCAAAACCATCAGACAATGCAACTTTAAGCGTTTGCTGCAGGTTCAGATTAACTCAGTCAAAAAGGCGGTCGGCTGCCACTTGCCTGTGGGGATTCCCCACAAGGAGACGTGGGTCAGCCACTCAGCCACTCAGCCACTCAGCCACTCAAACAATCAGTCACTCAGCCAATCAGCCAATCAGCGCTGATTCAATCAGCCACTCAGTCACTCAGTCAATCAGCCACTCAGTCACACTTCCAATCAGTCAATCAGCCACTCAGTCACTCAGTCACTCATCCGATGAGCCACTCACCCAATCAGTCAATTAGTCAATAAGTCAATCAGCCACTCAGATATCAGTCACCACTCACACTCACACTACACACACACTTCAACTCTACATAATTATAAACACTACACGTACACACCACACACACCACACATACACACACTCCTCAACACTACACATACATACTACACACCACACACACCACACAAACTACACACACCACACAAACTCACACTATGCACACTCCTCAAAACTACACATACACACTACACACCACACACACTACACAAACTCACACTACACACACCCCTTAACACTACAAATAAACACTATACACCACACAAACTGACACTTAACAACAGGTAAACAACACACACCACACACACTACACATACACACCACACACACTACACATACACACACCACATAGACTACACTCACACTACACACACCACCCAACATTACCCATACACATCACACACACTCACACCACACACATACCACTCACACATCACACATGCACCAGTACACACACACCACACACACCATGCACAGCATGCAAACCACATACAGAACACACTGGTACACAACACCCGAAACGCACATCACACAGAAACACACATCACTCACACACCACTCATAGACTGAACACACAAACACACAAACACATACGCCATTACACACAACACGTGCATCACACTTGTACCACACACCTACTCACACGCTCACATACATTCCACACGCACACACGACGCACACGAACTCCTAGACTCTACCAACCACACCAGACACCCCCACCCCCACACACCCACACACTCCCCCATACACTGCCCCCCGCCACACACACCACAGTCTGGTACACACAGTAAGTAGCAGCTTCGCCTGTAAGTCGTCCTTATTAATAGAGCACTACTCGAGACGCGTCCCTCAGCAAGCCTCACAATCACCCCTGCCCTCTCCCCACCTACCCACCCCCACATACCTCCACCCCACACATACACATATCCTACTCCTCCACCACCCACTTCCTAACCACCGTCTCCCAATCCTCTCCCCCCCAACCTCTCTCCCCACCCTATCCCCCACCATCCCCACCCTCTCCCACACCCTTCCTTCCACACACTCCCCTCCCCCACCCTCCCCCTCCCCCACCCTCCCCCCACCATCCCCCCCCACCCTCCCCCGCGCCCACCCTCTCCCCCCACCCTCTCCCCCCCCCCCTTCACCCCCTCACCCCCCCCCCCCCCTTCACCCCCCTTCCCCTCCCTCCCCCTTCCCACAACCCTTCCCCCCACCCTTCCCCCACCCTTCCCCTCCTCTCCCCTTCCCCACCCTTCCCACTACTCCCCTTCCCCACCCTTCCCCCACCCTTCCCCTTCCTCTCCCTTCCCCCACCCTTCCCATACTCCCCTTCCCCACCCTTCCCCCACCCTTCCCCTCCTCTCCCCTTCCCCCACACTTCCCATACTCCCCTTCCCCACCCTTTCCCCCACCCTTCCTCCACCCGCCTCCCATCCCACCATCACAAGCCCTCCCCACCCTCCCCCATCCTTCCCCCTCCCACCCGCACCATTCTCCAGCCTCCCCCACCTCCAGCCTCCCTCCGCCTCCCCCCCACCCTATCCCTCCACTCTCTCTCCCCCCCATCCTCCCCCCCCTCACCCCCCCCTCCCACCCTCCCCCTATCCCCCACCCCTCCCCCTCTCCAACACTCCCCCACATCCTCTCCCCCCACCCCCCACACTCTCCCCCCACCTGCAGCGTGAGGTGCCTGCCGGGAGCCTCTCATTCAGAACACACACTTATCCTTATCTATGAAAGCTGCCTGCACATTCCCAGTCTGTTTACACAACCGGAAGTTGTACACTGCGCCACCAGGGGGCAGGCAGGAAGTAGGCCGGGTCGGCGCCGCGGTGCACTGTGGGCTAGATGTTATCAGCACCGGATCTCGGCGGGTAATGCCCGCACTGTGTGACCCGTTGTGCTAACAAACCAGGCCGCTAAACTTCTTCTTGGCTTTCCATCGGTGGCGATGACGACAGCAACTCGTCATTTGTTGTGAACTCGTCGATGACTGATGAGTCGAATTTGCGCTTGGAACGTGCGGTGGCACATTGGACATGTGTGTGTAGCTGCTGTCAGAGAGTCTGGTAGATGAAGGAGAAGATCTTTTCTCTGTTGACGCTAAAGCTTAGATCGCTAAACTAACCAACCAGCAACAGCCGGCTAATATACCTTTTTACTGCGGAGCATGCGCGGTGAGCTGCTGCCAACATCATTAGTTCTTGCCACCGCCACCAGAGGGCAGGGTGGTAGTGGAAGGCCTATATAAGACCTTTACCACAGAGCACGTGATGCCAGAGGCTGTTGGCTACCTACATTAGTTCTATTCATTGACGTTAGAGGGCGGGTTGGTGGTGGAAATCGTCTATTGTGTACATCTGGTCTCACTAACAATTCTCAACATGTCTCCGACAGGGTTTGATTTATAGTCTATCTGTGCACACACATCTACACACACCTACATACACCTACACTCACCTACACACACCTACACACATCTACACACATACACACACCGATACACACCTACACACACCTACACACATACACACACCTACACACATACACACACCTACACACACCTACACTCACCTACACTCACCTACACACACCTACACACATCTACACACATACACACACCTACACACACCGACACACACCTACACACATCTACACACACCTACACACACCTACACACATCTACACACATATACACACCTACACACACCTACACACCTACACACATCTACAAACCTACACACACATACACATACCTACACACATACATATACCTACACACCTACACACCTGCATACACCCACACACACCTACACACTTACACAGACCTACATACACCCACACACACCTACACCCACCCACACACTCCCACACATACCCAGACACCTACACACACCTACACATACCTACAAACCTACACACACTTACACATACCTACACACACCTACACACACCTGCATACACCCACACACACCTACATACTTACACACACCTGCATACACCCACACACACCTACACCCACCCACACACTCCCACACACTCCCACACATACCCACACACCTACACACACCTACACATACCTCAAACACCGACACACCTACACACCCACACCCACCTACATACACCCATACACACCTACACACTCCCCCACACTCCTACACACACCTACACACCTACACACATTTACCCACACCTACACACCTACACACATCTACACACCTACACACCCACACCCACCTACATACACCTACACACCCACACATACCCACACATATCCACGCATACCCACATACACCTATACACCTACACATATCTGTACTACTGCACACACTTACACACATACACGCCTACACCCACACATACATACACACCTCCACCTACACACCCACAAAGACCTCCACCCACCCACCCACACCGCCACACCTCCACCCACCTACACACCCACAAAGACCTCCACCCACCCAAACATACACAGCTCCACACACCTCCACACCTCCACACCTCCACACACTTCCACACCCACAAACACCTCCACCCACACACACCTACCTACACACACCTAGACACGCCCACACACACCGACACACCCACAAATACCTCCACCCACCCACACCTACACACCTACACACCTACACACACGTAGAACCACAAGTACATGAGTGTCTTTACCGGGATCTTATTGTCATATTTGCTATTTTCTACATTTAAGTAGAGGCAAGTCTAGGACTACATAGAGGTCTGTTTGGGGTTGATACTGTAGTAGTTTGAACTGACCTCTCAGGTAGGCGTGGATACGAATTGCACCAGGGAGCCTCGATAGTCTAGTGGTTAGCACACTAACCCTGGTAGGCAAAAAGTGTGGCTTTGGATCTTGCTCTTAGCACAACATTACCCATTTTCATCACCCCCCATGACACTGGTTGCTGTGACTCGGATCCCATACAAGCTATGCATTGTTTGCTTGTTGAACGTACACTGTGTATGTATATATATATACGTAAATTCATTGTCTGTATGTAATTAAAAGCATTACATGACTTACGGATACAAACCAATTAAAAGACTTACAATTCCAGGGGGTTCTAGTGTAGTAGTCTGCATTGACCTCTCAGGCAAGGAGCCACATAGAGAAGCAGCTTAATTTTTTATTTTTTTTTCAGTGTACCAACATTTACTAGTCCCAGTCTAGTGAAAATAACATGAGGTGTGCAGCATAGGCAGTTTTTAACTGACATAGATACTTTTTACCTCTGAAGATACTAGAAACAGTGGCTTAAAAGGCCAGTTAACTCTTGTAAAATTGTAAAGTATGACTACTACCAGGCAACTCTTAAAAGGACAATGTCTATACCTAGCAAGATTATATCGAATGGCTTAAGATAACCATTAACTCACAGTATAGGGAACTACAGATATCTTGATCTATCAAACACGTCTAGATCGTCGCTATTGTCGTGGGGGTGATGAAAATGGGAAATACTGCGCCTAGAGCGGGACTCGAACCCACATCTCTTTGCATTCCGGGCCAGTGTGCTAACCATTACACCACCTAGGCTCCCTGATATCAATACACTCCCCACGCCTACCTGTCTATGTGGTTACTTGCCTGAGAGGTCAGTGCAGACCACTACACTCGTCCCCCTGGAATTGTAAGTCTTGTAATGCTTACAATTACATACATACAGGCAATGCACTAACACATACATACACAGGGTAGGTTCAAACAACCATACAGCACAAAGCTTGTACAGGATCCTGGTCACGGCAACCAGTGTCGTGGGGGTGATGAAAATGGGAAATACTGCGGCCTAGAGCGGGACTCGAACCCACATCTCTTTGCATTCCGGGCCAGTGTGCTAACCATTACACCACCTAGGCTCCCTGATATCAATACACTCCCCACGCCTACCTGTCTATGTGGTTACTTGCCTGAGAGGTCAGTGCAGACCACTACACTATCAAGCATAACGCACAGGGTGATTGCATCCGGAAGCCTAGATAGCCTAATCGTTTGCACACTAGCCACGAGGTGTGTGTTCGAATCCTGCTCTAGGCACATTATTACCCATTGTCCCCACGCCCATGACACTCTTACTTAGCTGAAAACCGGGCCTGTGCCATGTACTGGTGGTCATTTGTTTGTACACACGTCATCTTTTAATTAGTTCTGTACCGGTGTGGCGGTTTCAGCCATGTCCCGTACTCAGCCGTGTACCTATACTCAAACTCAAGGCATTGTCAATGGTCTTAAGTCACTAACCTTATACATTTAATATAATGTTTTTGGTAAAGATGTTTTCTATATGTGTACCAAGCGATTTGTTTCTAGGTGGTGTGGTTTTAGAGATATTTCACTTTTCCTGGATTTTCTGTATGAAGATTGCTCACCACCATTGACAATGCCTTGAGTTTGACGGTACGCGCAGTGCAAAGCATTAGTTTTAATCAAAATTAATAGAAATCAAGAACCCTAACCTTATCAATTTAATATAATCTTAATGGTAAAGATGTTTTCTATATGTGTACGAAGCAATTTCTTTCTAGGTGGTGTAATTTTAGAGATATTTGATTTTTTCTGTATGAAGATTTGCTCACGTCCATTGACAATGCATTTGAATGGAAGTGTCCCTGGCAAACTGGTGTCCCTCAGAATCCGCAACACCGGGCCTGTGTCATGTACTAGTGGTCATTTGTTTGTACACACTTCATGTTTTAATTAGTTCTGTACCGGACGTGGTGGCCTAATCGGTAGAGCGCGGGCCTCGCGTGCGGAAAGTCGAGAGTTTGGTTCCCGGTCGAGTCAAACCAATGACCTACAAATTTGATACTTGTCGCTTCCTAGTTTGGCTCTCGGCATTAATAGGATAGAGCCAGGACTGGTTAGCACAGTGTCAGGATAATGTGACTTGAGTGGGATATCGGATATATGGTGTCAGCGGCCTGATTTCCCAATGGAGCAGCACCATAAAGTTGCCATGAGTGCGCACTGTCACAAGTCTGTAGGTACCCATCCTGATATGAGCTAAGATGTTGCCAGGATGTAAAACTCCAACAACCAACCAAGTAGCTCTGCCGGTTTAGAACGAGGCTGGGGAGTGTGGGGGGGTGGATGGCTGGGGGGGTTCGGGGGGGGAGGGTCAGTAGACATGGAAACACGTCTGGAAGGGCCCGCGACTGTGGCTGGCGTTTTGTTGATAACACCTGCTGGTGACCCACTTGTCTGCGTCTCCAGGTATACAGACCGGAAGTAGTTTTCTGCCCCTCGTCCCTCTGGTTACAGGCATGTGTAGAGGGGGCTCTAGGACTACCATAGATAACAGATTCACCCCGTACTGGAATAGCCTGAGTACGGGTGAAGAACGACCCTATATAAAAGCTGGCGAAAATTATCTACATGCTGGGTAAATGAAATGAGCAGATAAATTACTAATTTAAAAAGTAAAATATATTCTTCACATGCATCTGCATATATACCTGCTACTTTCAATTTGAAAAATATAATAAAACGTATACTTTAACACACTTTAAAAGTCAAATCGACAGTGTTGTGTGGTCGCCATCTTGGTTATTTACATCCTCTGCCATTTCACCAACTCTGTTCCAATGTAGGTAGACACTGGATACTGGAACTAGGAATTCCACTTCCTGTTCCATAATAAAGCAATTTTTGTGTTTCAAACTTAGACAGTGTCACTGTGAGTAACACTTAGACATTGTCACTGTGTGTAACACTTAGACAGTGTCACTGTGAGTAACACTTAGACAGCATCACTGTATGTAACACTTATACCGTGTCACTGCATGTAACACTTAGCAGTGTCACTGTGAGTAACACTTAGACCATGTCACTGTGTGTAACACTTAGGCAGTGTCACTGTGTGTAACCCTCAGACAGTGTCACATTGTGTAGCACTTAGCAAGTGTCACAGTGTGTACCACTTAGACAGCGTCACTGTGTGTAACACTTAGGCAGTGTCACTGTGTGTAATACTTAGACAATGTCACTGCATGTAACACTTAGGCAGTGTCACTGTGTGTAACACTTAGACAGTGTCACAGAGTGTATCACTTAGACCGTCTCACTGTGTGTAACACTTAGACATTGTCACACTTAGACAGTGTCACAGTGTGTAACACTTAGACCGTCTCACTGTGTGTAACATTTAGACATTGTCACACTTAGACAGTGTCACTGTGTGTAACACTTAGACAGTGTCACTGGGTGTCACACTTAGACAGTGTCACACTTAGACAGTGTCACTGTGTGTAACACTTAGACAGTGTCACACTTAGACAGTATCACTGCGTGTAACACTTAGACAGTGTCACACTTGGACAGTGTGACTGTGTGTACCACTTAGACAGTGTGACTGTGTGTAACACTTTGACATGGTCACAGTGTGTAACAGTTAGACAGTGTTACAGTGTATAACACTTGGACAGTGTCAGTTTGTAACACTTATACAGTGTCACACTATGTAACCCTTAAGACCTGGCCCTGGTGGGTTCACGTCGTGCCGCGTGTCCTGACCTCTGCCTCTGACCTTTGACCCCCGGTGTACAGCCCGTATTGGCTGCGTCGTGTCACGTGACCCGAGGCCTGCACGCGCTCAATGCAGACTGACCTGCCAGACATAGTACTGGCGCCCGACACCAGACGGCAGCACCGCCGCCACCCGCCGCCACCAGACGGCAGCACTGCGCCGCTGGTATTCATTTCACTGGTGTCCGGCAGACAGGCAGCTGGCAGTGCACAGAGCGTTTCCGGTCCATTACAGACGCGAAATGAACAGATTGGATGGATTTAGATCAAAGATTAAACCCCGTACTTTCAGTACAGGGGTGAACGACAGCATGCCTAAATATGGACGAAAAAAGCTTTAGTATGGAAAAGGAAGTTGAATACCTTGTTCCAGGATAAAATGGCTACTTATATCGGTACAGACTTGGTGAAATGAGCGAGAATGCAAAAAGACAAGATGGTGGTGATAAAACACAATCGATTTCACTTTTAAAGTCTGTTACACTATGTTTCAAATCCGAAGTAGCGGGTAAATATGAAGATGTATGTGAAGAATATATTTTGCTTCTTAAATTAACAATTTATCAGCTCAGTTCATTTCCCGAGCATGTCGACATTCTTCACCAGCTTTTATATAAGGTTGTTTTTCACCCCTACTACAGGTACGGGGTGAATGGTTTATCTAGGATGGATTCAGCTGGAAGATAGCGTGGACTTGGGTGTTCTTTTTGTTTCTGTCGTTGAATAACTCAGAGAATGCCAGCAGCATATTGTAGATGGTCTGTAACTTGTTTTTCTTTATACTTTATAGAAGAGCTGGGTTATTCTCCAAAACTGGGCACCACATATTTGGTCTCCATGTTACGATGCTGATAATTAAGTCTTTGTTTTATTGATAGCAAGTCAAATAATTATTGTAGACTCTGTCTATTAGGTATGTTAGCAGTTCTACTTGTATTAAATTTATCCCACAAAAGATATCAACATTATAATTGTATGATTTTGCGCTAGAGTGAAAATGTGAAAATTTACATATTGACACCATACATGTAGCCACACTTTTTTTCAACTTATTTTTCAACTTTTTTCTTGTAAGTCATAACCTTGTCTGCTTAACAATAATCAAGAAAATCTTGCTTGGCTATGTTGTATATGTTAAAATGAGGTTCTGGATGTCTCTTTGATTTTAATGTTACACAAGTGATATTAATGTATTGCTCAATTTATATAAGATCTAATTCAAAAAGTGAAATTAATTTCTTTCAACTCTGACATATGCACAACATGCAAACATTCATAGGACATTGGATTAGGCTATTATTTGGAAGGATCTTTGCTATTATTTGGACGGTTTTCACTTTTGGTTTCCATGTCACACTTCTGTGCCCAGTTTTAGAGAATGACATAGTTATGTGTAAGTGTTTGGTTTTGGATATATTTAATTGTTTGCGGATATGTTTTTTTATTGTGTAAGTATAATAAACAATGGGATGACTGAATTGAAATATTGAATCAGATATAGGCTCATAGTTAGTTGTGGTAAATTAATATAATACAATGTGTGGACCTTTGTCATTTATATTCACATAAGATCAGACGGGAATGGGTAAAGGAGGTCAGCGTTCATCTCCCGTTTTGGTTGATCGTGGGATTCGAATCCTGGTCGAGTCAAACCAAAGACTTAAAATTTATGTTTTTCACTTCCTAGCGACAATGTGACTGTGTTGGATATCGGGTCATGGTTCCCATGGCCTGACTTTCCCAGTGGGGCAGCACTATAAAGTCACCATGAGTGTGCACTGTCACAAGTCGGTACCGGTCCTGATATGACTTTACATGTTGCCAGGACGTAAAGCCCCAACAACCATACATGGCGTTCTCTGTGGCAGAGTGGTTAGAGTGTCTGACTTTTTTCTAGGTCGGACTCCTAATCTGAAGGTCAGTGGTTCGATTCCCCGTGCCCCCAGCTCTGCCAATTTGGATTTCCACCGCTGTGTATAACTTACAGCGTCATCAAAGGCCGGTTGCTCTCATACCATGTCTATGTGGTGTGGGAGGTTAAAAATCCCTTGGGTCGGTAAAAGTGTAGGCTCGGGCTTTCTATCGACCAGCAGTGGGATGAGGAAGACCAGTCGTCTATGACTGAAATTTCCCCTGCTTAAACAACTAATGGACCAAAAAAAAAAATAATAAATAAAACCTGACCTACCTGATCTTATCTTGCTTCTATTAAATGACAGCAAATCAACTGTTGACAACTCTGTGGCCGTGCACCCTTTAGACACTGAAGCCCTGGTCACATATAGATTAATGAATGTAGTTGAACGTAGTTGAATGTAGGACAGATTAACGTGGGTCAAATGTGGTGTAAGTATGTTAAACTACGGTGAAAAACGTTAAGGTATGGCTGGTTTTGGTACGGATAAATACATTAGTCACAGATGCCGGTACGTTCAACTAAGTTCAACTATGTTCAACTACTTTCAACTATGTTCAACTATGTTCAACTATGTTCAACTATGTTCAACTATGTTCAATGTATGTTAGCCTCCACTACGGTCAACTACATTCAACTATGTCCAAGTACGCTAGAGTATGCTAGATTATGCTAGAGTATGCTAGAGTACATTAGAGTACATGAAGAGTATGGAGACTAGGCCATAGTATGTTAGATGTTAGCCTCTAACATACCGCTCTTTTGAACATGTCCAAAGATTAAATCGGAACTCACGGCCCACACATGGCATTAGTACTGATACCGGTACGTTCAACTACGTTCAGCTATGTTAGTCTCCACTACGTTCAACTACGTTCACTAACATCTACGTGACCAGGGCTTGAGTGGCCATGCACAGGTGTGTGTTGGAGTGGTGGAGTCAGTGATGTGTGGAGTGCCACCAGGTGGCGCTACCAGGTGTCACGTGAAGTGTTCCGCAACACTCAGTCATGTACATGCGCATCTGGAGTTAAAGTTGGTCGGTTGCTGGAGTTTTACGTCCTGGCAGCATCTAAGGTCATAGCAGGACAGGTACCGACTTGTGACAGTGCACACTCATCGGAACTTTATAGTGCTTCCCCACTGGGAGACCAGGCCACCAGCCCTATGACCTGATATCCAACTCAGTCACGTCATCCAAACACCGAGCCAACCAGTCCTTGCCCTATCCTAATAATGCCGGGCACCTGGCTAGCAATCAGAAAGTATCAACTTTAAAGTCATTGGTTTCACTCGACCAGGGTTCGAACCCGTGGTTCGAATCCCATGATCTACCAAAAGGTGGAGATAAAGTATTTGTTTGTTGTTGTTTTACGTCCTAGCAACATCTAAGGTCATATCAGGACGGGTACTGACTTGCGACAGTGCGCACTCATGGTGACTTTATAGGGCTGTCCCACTGGGAAACCAGGTTGCCGGCACCAACACCTGGTATCCCACTCAGTCACATTATCCTGACACTGAGCACACCAGTCCTTGCCCTGTCCTAATAATGCCGAGCGCCTGGCTAGGAAGCAACAAGTATCAATTTTTAAGTCATTGGTTTGACTCGACCGGGGTTCGAAACCACGACCTCACGATCTACCAGCACGGGAGACGGATGCTCTAACTCATTCGGCCATCTCGTCTGGTTGGAGATAAAGAGGCAGGTGTTTTGCTGGTGGCTACCAGTGCTGGTGTTTCAGTTTCCTCGCTTCTGCGCATGCGTCAAAATCGAACAGCATCGTCACTAACCATATAAATCTTATATAATCTTTTTGGTAAAGATGTTTTTTATCTGTGTACCAAGCGATTTGTTTCTAGGTGGTGTGGTTTTAGAGATATTTCACTTTTTCTGTATGCAGATTGCTCACAACCATTGACAATGCCTTGAGTTTGACAGTACGCGCAGTGTAAAACATTAGTTTTATTCAAAATTAATAGAAATCAAGAAGCCTAACCTTATAAATTTAATATAATCTTTTTGGTAAACATGTTTTCTACATGTGTACCCATCGATTTGTTTCTAGGTGGTGTGGTTGTAGAAATATTTGACTTTTTCTGTATGAAGATCACTCACGGCCATTGACAATGCATTTGGCTAGATGTGTCCCTCGCAAACTGGTGTGCCGCGGAAACTGCATGTACGCTGAGTGAGCTGCGGCGCAGGGCCTTATAACCTAGTCTCATGACAATTTTGTTTTTAATTTACCATTAATTTGGATTAAACTCAAGGGAGTGCATGAATGACTGAATTTGGTGGTTTGTAACCTTTCCAGTTCCTCATTGCGAATGACTGCAGCATTAGGTTCCAGCACTGATGAATCGAACCAAAGGCAACGAAAGACGGAGGGGTAATTAATGGTTGTGACTTGAGTCCGGGCGCCGTCGCGGAGTAGATGAGGGAAGTGAAAGGGGGGTTTCCAGCAAAGAAGAAAGTGCAGCAGCGAAAGAAAACACCAAGAAAACACTCGCCCCTAGTCTGGGGGAGAGGGCGTAAACTTGGTGGAAAGAAAGAAGAGGGTAGTCTGAAGGAAGAAGTGAGGAGAGTTGAGTCACAGAGTCATGACTCCGAGATCTGTAGTGACAAGTTGGCGAGTCGGAGTCATGAATGTGATCGAGGTTAGAAGGAGAAAGCCAACCGGGCCTCCCCCTGGAGTATTTTCTGACACTGACAGTACACTCCGACCACTCCCCTGTCACACTGACAGTACACACCCACCACTACACTGTCACACTGACAGTACACTCCCACTAATACCCTGTCACACTGCCAGTAGACACCCACCACTACACTGCCATACTGACAGTACACACACCACTACACTGTCACACTGACAGTACACACCCACCACTACACTGTCACACTGACAGTACACTCCGAACACTACCCTGTCATACTGACAGTACACACCACCACTACACTGTCACACTGACAGTACACACACCACTACACTGTCACACTGACAGTACACTCCCACCACTACCCTGTCACACTGACAGTACACACCAACCACTACCCTGTCACACTGAC
This sequence comes from Branchipolynoe longqiensis, assembly GCA_030323885.1. Taxonomy (NCBI): domain Eukaryota; kingdom Metazoa; phylum Annelida; class Polychaeta; order Phyllodocida; family Polynoidae; genus Branchipolynoe; species Branchipolynoe longqiensis. The sequence continues at coordinate 4,330,574 of CM059190.1, forward strand.
AGCACACTCCCACCACTACCCTGTCAAACTGACAGTAGACACCCACCACTACACTGTCACACTGACAGTACACTCCCACCACTAGACTGTCACACTGACAGTACACACCCACCACTACACTGTCACACTGACACTACACTCCCACCACTACACTGTCACACTGACAGTACACACCCACTACTACCCTGTCACACTGACAGTACACTCCCACCATTACTCTGTCACACGGACAGTACACAAACCACTACACTGTCAGACTGACAGTACACAGCCGCCACTACACTGTCACACTGACAGTACACACCACCACTACACTGTCATACTGACAGAGTACACACAACTACACTGTCACACTGACAGTACACATCCACCACCACACTGTCATACTGACAGTACACTCCCACCACTAACCTGTCACACTGACAGTAGACACACACCACTACACTGTCACACTGACAGTACACTCCCACCACTACACTGTCACACTGACAGTACACACCCACCACTACACTGTCATACTGACAGTACACACACCACTACACTGTCACACTGACAGTACACACCCACCACTACACTGTCATACTGACAGTACACACCACTACACTGTCACACTGACAGTACATTCCCACTACTACCCTGTCACACTGACAGCATATTCCCACCATTACCCTGTCACACGGACAGTACACAAACCACTACACTGTCACACTGACAGTACACACCCACCACTACACTGTCACACTGACAGTACATTCCCACCACTACACTGTCATACTGACAGTACACACACCACTACACTGTCACACTGACAGTACATTCCCACCACTACACTGTCACACTGACAGTACACACCCACTACTACCCTGTCACACTGACAGTACACTCCCACCATTACCCTGTCACACGGACAGTACACAAATCACTACACTGTCACACTGACAGTACACACACCACTACACTACACTGTTATACTGACAGTACCCACACCACTATACTGTCACACTGACAGTACATTCCCACCACTACACTGTCATACTGACAGTACACACATCACTACACTGTCACACTGACAGTACATTCCCACCACTACACTGTCACACTGACAGTACACACATACCACCACCAGGCTGCCCGTCTGCCTTGCCTACTCAGCAGAACGTCAACAAACTATTTTGCCGCCGTTTCCGCAGACAGATTAATTCGAGTCTTGTCTGGACGGGTCAGCAAGTCCCCCCACCCCGCCCGCCCCCCCCCCCACCCACCTCCCCCCACCTCCCCCCCACCTCCCCCCCTCCTCCCCGCTCATCTCCCAACCGCTGTGGTCGTCTCGCTTCTTACTGCCACACCGTCCGCCGGGAGGCGCCACTGTCGTCTAATGTAGAGAATGTGGTGTGCTCCCAGAACAAAATTAGAGCTTCGTTTATTTAAGTAAGGAATATATAATAAAACAAGACAAGGACTGGGGATGCAATGCAAATAAGTTCTGGAAAAATGTAAGCTTACTATTCCCCAAAAATAAGATAGAAGAACACATAAGCTTCCAGGATAAGGATGGAAATACGCACACAGTTAGTGATGCAGCAAACAAACTAAATACCCACTTTGCCTCAGTAGGACAAAGGTTATCAAAGAAATTCACAAAAATCTGGGAAAACAAGTCAGAAAATATCCAGGATGAAATCCCCAACTGCAAAATTGACCTAAAAGAACTAACACAACTAATAAATGACATAGATGAAAACAAACCAAGTGGAATAGATGGAATCCCCACAAAAATACTAAAAGAGGCACTCCAAGCCATCCCAGATACCATGGTCAACCTGTTCAACATATCATTTGAGCAGGGACACTTCATCACAGCATGGAAGATGGCAACCATCACCCCCATCTACAAAAGTGGTGACAAACAAAACATGGGGAATGACAGACCAATATCAATCTTGCAAACACCAAGCAAGTTAATTGAAAAAATATTCCACAGGCACATAAATGAGCACCTGGAAAAAAACAATATACTAAACAAGAGGCAAGGAGGTTTCAGAAAACTACACTCCACATCAAAAACAATAGCAAACCTAACAAGTGATGTGCTGGCATCATTGAACCAAAAGAAATTAGTTGGAGCAGCCTTCATCGACTTCAGCAAAGCCTTTGACACTGTAGACCACAGCATATTAATAAGAAAATTAAACAACATGGGCATTAAATCCAAATCAATAAACTGGATAAAATGCTACCTAAACAACAGGCAGCAAAAAACTAAAGTAAATGGTACACTCTCAGACCAACAAACTGTCACCTGTGGTGTACCCCAAGGATCAGTCCTGGGACCACTACTATTTATACTATACATAAACGACCTAGAAAAATGGCTGGAGACAGAATGTCTCCAGCTATATGCGGATGACACTGTCGTATATGCAGAAGGAAGCACAGTAGAGGAGGTAGCGACCAAACTGAACAACCTCCTGCTAAAGCTGGACGGCTGGTGTGAATCCAATAAAATAACCATCAATGCAAATAAATCTAAAACTGTACTCTTCTCACATACAGCAATCACAGGAAGAAACCTACAATGTACACTAGGAAACCAAACACTGGAAAGTGTAAATCACTACAAATACCTAGGCCTAGAACTAGATAGCCAGCTAAACTACAATCTGTGTGTAACAAAAATCATACAAAAAGTAAATCACAAACTATGGCTATTTGCTAAACTAAGAAACTATATGACACAAGATATGTCAATAAAAATCTTCAAAGGCATGGTACTCCCCTACTTTGACTATGGGGATGTAATTTACATGGGTGCTAAAAAAGAGCTACTTAAAAAATTGCAGATACTACAAAATAGGGCCCTGAAAATCTGCCTGGAAAGTAGACAAACTACACCCCACTTATGACCTACACAAAAGAACTAAAGTAAAGCTACTAGAAAACAGAAGGATAATCCACCTAAAAACATTAGCATATGGATATAGCCAAGACATTAAGCGTCTAACCCAACCACTAAGGGACACCAGAGCAAGCAAGGCACCACTACTAAGGCAGACCAGAAGCCAGATCAAAGCCCATGAAAGGAGCACACTGGAAATGGCCGCCAAGGCATGGAATGCGCAAACGGTGAAAGAAAGACAAATCCCTGACCTAAAAACGTACAAAAAATATCTGTGCAAAATAAAAACTGGAAACCCCAACTGAACTGCACCACAAGGGGGCAGGTGATATGTCATGGCCCACCAACTGGACAGCCCAGGGCGGGATAACCGGAAATATAAAAGCCAGATAACATATCCAACAACAATATAAATCAAATCAAATTCAAACAAACATAACTCAACCACCTATTACGTACAGGCCTATGGACATGTAAATAAAATAGGCTAGTATAGAAATAAGTAGAAAAAAAGCGGAAAACTCTTCCCAAGAAAACCCCAAAACACTAACATAGAACCTTAAGAAAACAACTAACATAGTAATAAGAATAGAACAAAAATACAATGCCAAGAGGGCCCAAAAAAACTAACATAGGCTACTAAACGTACCAACAGACTATCTATCTGCTACTGAAATGCAGACAATCAAATAACTTATCAGCAGCTACTGCTTGGTAAGACAACATCAACACTACAGCTGGCCAGCATTGAAAACAAACCTGGGTACCCGGGCTTACATGCTATGGACAGTATAAATACAGCCGCCATAAAAAATATTAAAAAAACTAAAAAGATTTAACCACGCTTCTAGAGTGCATTGATTTTTGTATCGTCAGCTATTGGATGTCAAACATATGATCATTCTGACATATTTCTTTTAGAGGAAACCCGCTGCCGCCACCTAGGCTACTCTTTCCGATATGCAGCAAGGGTTCTTTTATCAGGTCATGGTGTTGGCAGCCTGAATTACCAGTGGGGCAGCACTATAAAGTCACCATGAGTGTGCACTGTCACAAGTCAGTACCTATCCTGATATGACCTTAGATGTTGCTAGGCCTAGAACTCCAATAACCAACCAACCTTCACTACCGTCTTCTAATGCCTGTCTATTTTTATTGGTGTCTAAATGCTGCATAGGCAGTTAAAAACATCAACCTTTCTAAATCAAAACACTTTATCCAGATTTGACTCTATGTGACCATTTTTTATTTTGGTAAAGTATTTATTCATTTGAAAATTACATTTGTCAGCACCGGAGTACTGGCCATCTTACTATTGGAATTGACAGTCTAAATAATCTAAGTTTGATCAGTGCTGTATTAGTTACAGCACCGATCCTGTAGAATTAAGGGAGTGGCTCATGCTGTATAATGTACAGCACAAGTCACTGTAGTTCAGGCAAAAATGGGAAGCAGCACCGAGTAGAAAGTGTATACTCGGGCCAACTCAAACAATCGTTGTGGGTTACATTTTTTTCTTATAAAACAAGGTAAGTCTATAGTTGACAAGCCATTTTGTCTGTCTTATATAATGTTCAATGTGTTTAAACAGGTTGATAGTTGTGTAGGATGTTCGGTGTGTTGATAGTTTGTTCGGGATGGTTAAGGGTGGTGGCAGGGGAGGAAGGGGGGCCCATTCTGGCATTTAGAGAGATGCTAAATAGATAAGAGTGTGAGACAAATTGAAATATATAGATTATGGAAAAAAAAGTGATGCCAAATGGTGCATTCTGGTGCATTTTTACGAAAGAATATGCGCGCAAAATTGTAATTGAAAGAAAAAGCTGATGAAAAAAACAAGATTTTCTGGCAGGAGATTTACAAATTAAGGGAGATTGGGGCTATTTTGTTATATTTTAGGGAGATCTCCCACCAAATCGGGAGTCTTTACTGCAGTTTGGTGCTCGTCTGCTAAAATAATGGGCAAATAAAGCCTATTTGCTCTCACTATCTGAGAGGTGGCACACATTTATTGGCGTGGTTAAATTGCAAATATCTTCTAAGATAACCCTGTCCTGATATGAACCTTCCATGTTGCCAGGACGTAAAGCCCCATCCAAGATAACTCTTTACAATATAAGTCACTCTATTCTAAAGTAACGTAAACTAGAACAGAAATACTGCTAGGATAACCTAATGTGGGTGGTGTCCTGCTGCTAGGATACACTAATGTGGGTGGTGTCCTGCTGCTAGGATACACTAATGTAGGTGGTGGAGTCCTGCTGCAAGAGATACACTAATGTGTTAAGGTGGTATCATGCGTGCGAGGATAACACTAATGTAGGTGGGATCCTGCTGCTAGGATACACAAATGTGGGTGGGTGTCCTAGCTGAAAGGATACACTCACTGGTGGGTGCTGTCCTGCTGCTAGGATACAACGAATGTCGGTGTGTCCTGCTGCCGAGAGAACACCAAAGTAATGGGGTGAGGTGTCCTGCAGCTAGGCTACATCTAATGTTTGGTGGGTGTACCTGCTGCAAGGAAACAGCTAATGTGGGAGTGTGACCCTGCTGCAAGGAGACTACTACAGTAGGTGGTGTCCTGCTGCTAGGATACACTAATATGGGTGGTGTCCTGCTGCTAGGATACACTAATGTGGGTGGTGTCCTGCTGCTAGAATACACTAATGTGGGTACTGTCCTGTTGCTAAGATACACTGATGTGGCTCGTGTCCTACTGCGAGGATACACTAATGTTGGTGGTGTCCTGCTGCTAGGATACACTAATGTTGGTGGTGTCCTGCTGCTAGGATACACTAATGTAGGTGGTGTCCTGCTGCTAGGATACACTAATGTGGGTAGTGTCCTGCTGCTATGATACACAGATGTGGGTGGTGTCCTACTGCTAGGATGCACTAATGTAGGTGGTGTCCTGCTGCTAGGATACACGAATGTAAGTGGTGTCCTGCTCCTAGGATACACTAATGTCGGTGGTGTCCTGCTGCTAGGATACACAAATGTAAGTGGAGTCCTGCTGCTAGGATACACTAATGTAGGTGGTGTCCTGCTGATAGGATACACAAATGTAAGTGGTATCCTGCTGCTAGGATACACTAATGTAGGTGGTGTCCTGCTGCCAGGATACATTAAGGATGCTTCGATGGAGTACCCACCGGACACCTAAATCAGTGAGCGTATTAAACATGGCTAAGCAATCTGATTACATCTTTGGGAGTTTCTTTCCTAGGAACATCTGAGTCCGATCAGGGCAGGTACCGATAATTAGCAGTGCACATTACTAATGGCTTTATAGTGTTGTCCTTATTCCACTGATGTAGCTCAATATCCGCAAGAACCACAGCGAAGCCAGTAACTGCTGCCTTATAGCCCTCACAAGTCGCGTCTGTAAAACCATGGAGGGGGGTTATAAATAATCGTCTTGTCTGTCTACTGGAATCGGAACACCACTTTTCCGATCTCCAATGTGGCGTTAGCTGAGGCCAGAGCACTTTGGATCATCTAGTCCACATAGAAACCTTTGTAAATGATGCATTTATCAGAAAGGAACATGTCGTGGCTGGTTTTTTTTTTCAACCTCAAAAAAAGCATACAACGCAACAGGGCAACATGAAAGATCTCTATGGAATGAGTATTCGAGAATGATTTCTGCATGTTCATAGCGCTCTCTGACTAGCCTGCAGGCATTTTTGCATTCGCATAAAAACCGCATACTCTGATTTATATGAGCGGGAACCGGGACTCCCCCAAGGCAGTGAACTGTCGGTAACCCTTTTTGGGGTAAAGGCCCTGTCACACCTCACCGGATTGGGGTAAACGGACGAGAACCGGACACTGTCCGGTTATGTACGGCGATGTTCGGGTACCATCCGGTAACCATCCGGCGGTGTCCGGTGGTGTCCGGCGGTGTCCGGTACAAGTTTTGAACATGCACAAAACTTCTACCGGATACCGCCGGACTGAGATGTCTGGTTGGTGTCCGGTACCCATCCGTACATGTCCGGTACCCATCCGTTGGTGTCCGGTTTGTCCGTTTTGTCCGGTACATGTCCGGTACCCATCCATAACGTGTCCGGTTCTCGTCCGGTACATGTACGGTACTTATCCGGTTGTCCGGCGGCAATTAACCCAATTTTACGTTCGATTTCGATACATTTCAATAGATTTCTTCACCGGACAACACCGGACTAGAACATTCTTTGTCCGGTGGTGTCCGATGCTCAGTTCGGTGAGGTGTGATAATGACTTGAAGGTTAATAGCATCGTAAACATTGTTCGAGGAGGGATCATCTGTAGTTGTTATGTGGACAATTTCTAGATTTATTACGGTTTGTTTGTTGTTGTTTTACGTCCTAGCAACATCTAAGGTCATATCAAGGATGGGTACCGACTTGTGACAGTGCGCACTCATGGTGACTTTATAGTGCTGTCCCACTGGGAAACCAGGCCGCCGGCACCATGACCTGGTATCCCACTCAGTCACATTATCCTGACACTGAGCACACCAGTCCTTGCCCTGGCCTAATAATGCCGAGCGCCTGGCTAGGAAGCGACAAGTATAAATTTTTAAGTCATTGGTTTGACTCGACCAGGGTTTGAAACCATGACCCCATGATCTACCAGCACGGGAGAAGGACGCTCTCACTCATTCGGCCATCCCGTCTGGGGATTTATTACGGTGGTACTGATATGAATGTCATTGAGAGACAGTTTCAGCTTTGCATTAATGGGATGTATTTGTAGTAGTCTGGTCTGACATCTCAGGCAAGGAGCAGCATAGACAGGTAGGCGTGGATAGGGTGGTGACATCAGGGAGTCTACGTAGTGTAATGATTATCACACGGTCCCGGAATGCAAGAGATGTGGGTTCGATTCCCACTCAAGGTGCAATATTTTCCCATTTTCATCACCCCCATCACCCCCATTACACTGGTGCAGTGACCAGGACCCTGTACAAGCGACACGCTGTATGGTTGTTGACCCTACCATGTGTACATATGTAAGTGCATTGCCTGTATGTATGTAATTGTAAGCATTAGACAACCATTTAAAAGACATCATTTCAGGGGGACGAGTGTAGTAGTCTGCACTGACCTCTCAGGCAAGGAGCCGCATAGACAGGTAGGCGTGGATGGAGTGGTGACTTCAGGTAGCCTAGGTAGTGTAATGGTTAGCACACGGGCCCGGAATGCAAGATATGTGGGTTCGATTCCCACTCTATGCGCAATATTTCCTATTTTCATCACCCCGTAAACACACTCATGGTCAGTCACAAATGGCTTTAACTTTTCCAAAACAAAAACCATCTGATTACATTGATGCCAGTTTGGCGGAATCTAAGTGGACTCAGAGCTGATCAAGGATGGAATTGCTATCAAAGTCATCAAGGAAACCAAATGTTGCGTCTGTGTTTCATTGCACTTATTAAAGCTGCATAGTCCGATGAAAACATAGAATTGTCAAAACCAAAACAATTATCTAGATTTGATGCTACATATCTAACTTAGATGCTGGTGAACTTATTAAACATGTGTCGCCACATAGAAGGGGGATACTGAGTCAATTAATATAACCTGTTACTGCAGAAGCCTATGATGATAGAGTTTTGGCAAGCTTGCCAAAATTAATTTACCATGTTTCCATTTCAAATATCTCAAAAGTTAGTGATCTAAAATATAAGTTACTTCAAACTAAAGTGAGGTAGATTATAATGAAGAACCTAATATGTTTATCTCAGAAAATGAGAGAAACTCAAAACCATCGGACTGTGCAACTTTAAACCGCTTAAAATTTGATGTCTCAAAGCATTATATATCCTCATGTAAAGTCGACGGCTGGCATCTGTGGTTTCTGGAGGCAGGCTATATGAAATCAATAAAGGCAAGGAGAGAAAGGAAGAGTATAAAGAGTGAAAGTAGAGTGAGAGCTTGTGCCCTGAGGTTTATTATTATATAGTGGTGAATAGATCTGATATGGCATACCACCTGACCATTATCTCCAATCAGCAACAAGCATCTCTAGTTCCACCAATGAATAGTAAGCATTCTTGTGTCACCATGGCTACTGTGATCTACCCACCACCACCACGTGGTGTGGCTGCTTTGCCTGCACCTGCCTGCTGCTATCTACCTAATACACAATGACTATTGACCAAAGTAAAGAATCACCAGCAACTACATAAATACATTCATGCACCTAGCCCTATACATCATTTACATTAATAGACCATTTGTATTCCTTTATAGACCATTTCACATTCCCCATCAATGCGTTTTATCGAAATATTTTACACTCAGGTAGTGCCCAGCTCAGTGCCCACCACTGCCGCGAAAC